>APFE031040400.1:0-12107 GCA_000404065.3 Pinus taeda
TCTTTGTCGAGATTGACCCGGAGAGAGCCCTCTCCTGTCCTCATAGGGCTAGCTACGAGGCTGAGCGTGGTTTGATGTAGCCTTGAGTTTTACCTTATTTCAGCCTAAGGTAGATTTGAGCGCTAACACATATTTATCATAAGTACTTATGGAAGTCTGAATATAAGAACCATTTATACAGAATTTTCCATGGTTTCATTTTATCCATCCATCAAACTATCTTTAATAAACCTGATCCTCGACTGTCTGATGAGGCTAGCATTGATTTAACCTCAATGGGCAGTTGGTTTTGGGAGGAGAAGTTCACCTATATTAGGGTTTTTGGCAGTATTACAGAACCTCATGTCCTTCTACTCTACATTCCATATAAGCTATTAGCCAGGGAAGTAGCCTACCAGATAGTGGAAAAAGGGATGTCTAGAAACCTTAAAGAGTCTAAATAACAAGTGTGGCCTCCCTTTCCCCTCTGCTATGGCACCTACACATTGCATGATTTTAAACACGTCGAGAAAGAAGCAGAGAAAACAAAGGATCTGAGTCTATCGGTTATTCCTAAAAGACAATATGATCCAAATAAGGTTGCTTTCAATTTCACCATCTAGGTGAAAGTTAGTAGATTCATACATGAGAATGATGAATTTAATGACTTATTTTCTTCAGCAAAGTTATTCTCAAAAGTAAGTCATCTGGCAAGATTCAAATTGGGTGTCGAGAAAATGGACAAATTCATGGAATACAGGACACAAAGGTTACTGATAGTACTTATGGATTTATTAAATACTAGACCAATTGTTTAGCAAATAGAGCACAACGAGGAGCAGATTATTGAAAAGATTTTTGGAGAAGGTGAAACAAGTGAAAAGGCCAGTGAGCCGCTAAGCACTAATGTTCTCATTGACCCCATATTGATTAAAGAATGGGAGCAATTTGATCAACAGATCAAAAGCTAGAATGATCCTCAAAACATTATCACATCAACACCTTCCACAACACAACGACCCATTGCTTGTAATATTGTGATTGAAGGGACACCTAGCAAAGGCACAACTCAAAAAGGGATAGAAATAATCCCTAAAAATCCTTCAGGAGGAATTACATTGAATATTGAGGAAATACCACCCTTGGATGTATTTTACAGCCCAAAACACAAGGCTATAGTCAAGAGGCAGAGGAAAAAGAGGAAAATAGACCAAACATCATCCACAACTCCTCAACCTAAATTTATGAATGTTATATGGAAGGATTCAAAGGTCAATCCTTCTAAGGATTTGACTAAGTTATCTCAATTTGCAGGGGCATACACAACTGCTACAATTGATAAGGAAACTAGAGTTAACCAATTGATCAAAGGAAAGGATCAAAAGATTAATAAACTTGAAGAATAGACAACAGTAGAACAACTTAAGTTTAATCGGCTTGAGGAACAGTTGGCAGAAGAGAAACAAAAGAATGATCAGCTTGAAGTACAATTAAACCTAGAAAAATAGAATATTAACCAGCAGGCCATTCAAAAACAACAACAGTTGTCTCAAGAGCTCGAACAACTTCGATTGACACATCAACAAGAAATGAAGGCTAGAGAGGAGCAAATCACACAGTGACAACTCTACATAGAACAGTTCAAAGGTTATCCCAAGGTTGAGGAATTTAAGAAGGAAGCCTTGGAAGCAAATAAAGCCTTATCTCAACAGCTGAATCTACTCTGTCATAAAATATATCTTATTGATCCATTATGCATCACAAGGACATCACTTATCGATCAAGCAATTAATACTTTATTAGAATTTGAAGATGCGGATGATAAAGTCACAAATTACCTCTCTTAGCAAAGCACAAAAGAAGGAAGAGCTGCTAAACTACCAAAAATTCAGGATTCACATAAAGAGATATTGTTTTCAGAATGGGAAATGCAGTTGATCAAGGCAGAAAGAGCTACCTCCAGGGCTAGGGCTATAATGAACAATGTGATTGAGTTGGTGAATGATAATTTATATGGAGACAATTTAATTTCTGATTTTTCCCTAGGAAATCTTCCAAAGGCGAAAGTGTTAGAGAATCAATGGAAGAAAGATTTGGCCACCAAAGATGAACAACTCAACAGAGCACAAAGTCTTAACTGGGATGAGTATTGGTCCTTTTTGGTCAAGCCACACAACCAACATATGAATATCAAGTGCCTTGTTGATGCTATTGATCACATGATGCCCGAGCTTTCAGATGCCACATAGACATGACAGTTACACTCCAGGATGAGTCATCCCCCAGAAATTCAAAACATGCTCTCAATTTGTCGGTTGTGGATACAAGATAAGAAATAGATGCGATGAATCTCTTCAAAGGCTATCACAATACTATTTTTGAAATTCAAGTCCCAGATTTTAATGTAGGCAGTTCCAACAACTCTTAGTGATTTTTTGTGGACAGTTTGTTTTTAATTTTATTATAAAAACCCTTTCATGTTATTTAGAAAGGGTCCTCAATTTGTCTAAAACTATACTTGAGAAGTTTGCACTTCTGCACTTCTTAATTTATTTTTTATAAGCTGTGGATCAAGGTTTTAGATTTTTGTGTAAGAGCTTCATGAAGACCTGCATTTTTTGTATCTCCTTGGAGTTTCTAGAATAAAAAGGTGGAACCAGAGTGTTACTTACATAATGGGACTCAAATGCATTTGGTACTTCTATCACTGTTCTTAGCATTCCATTGATTTGCTATTGTTGATATATTCACATGTTTCAAACAACTCTATATTATTGAATTGAGGCTTCTGTGATCCATATCAAATTTATGAAAGTTTTTTCGGCTTAAATCACATGACATTTCATTCGTTGACGTGTTTCGAACCAACCAGTGTGGTTCATCGTCAGGACAAGTTGAAGAATCAGATCCAGCATTGCAAGTTAAATAGTCCCAATAGAACCTCCAATGGCTATAATCCTAGACCAGGCAACGGCTATATTGACTAACGGCTATATATATCTGGGGGACAATTAGACGGACCAGAGGTATAAAAATAAGTTAATTTCATAGCTAGTTAGTTATATTATTATTAATATAAAGTCAAGGGAAATATTATTTAGGTTATATATATAATATAATATAATATATTTAATAATATAATTAGATTTAAAAGATTATAGTAGATAGTTTAGTTATAAAAAGTATTTAACTAAATTATAATAAATATAATAATATAAATATTGAGAATAAGTCAAGTGTTAAAAAAATAAAGATTTTAAATTTCATATTGTAATTACTTGTCACATTAACTAGAGGCATTGACTAATGTTTAAATCTGTTTATATGATTTTATTAAGGTCTTATACTATATTATGAAATTATATATATATATATATAATTAATATTATATATATATATTATTATATATATATATATATATATTAAATAATCTTTTATTCTATATATATCTATATTTTATATATTATATATAAAAATTTTTATTTATATAATATATATATATTATAATATATATATTATATATATAATTTTTATTAAATATATATAATAAATATATTTAATATATAATATATAATATAAGATAATTAAGATAATAGTAAGTATCAAAACAAAAATATAATGATAGACTAAGTCAAGTGTTGGAAAGAAAATAGTATAATTAATTGTTTATCTTAATTGTTAAAATTAACATATGATTTAAAAAAAAAAAGGACATGAACAAGCCAAAAAACGAGGGAGGGGAGGAAGGGAAGAAAATGACTAGGAAGAGAGTGCTGGGACCCAGCAACTACTATTCTTCCAGCCATCTTCTCTATTGTGGTTGCTCAGCCTTTTTTCAATCTCAAGGGCTTCCTTAAATTTTCGATGATGAAATTGGGAAACTCTAGCAATCACACTAGCCTCCTCAATACACACATGATGCTTGGTTCTTTCCACATGTTCAGCTAAAGCGGAAGACTTGGTTCTCCTGTGTTTAAGGTCAGCTACATGCTCACTAATCCTTTGATTAATGGAGCGACCAATCTCACCAATATGGGGGGTCCCACAGGAACAAGGAATAATATATACCCCTTTCATATCCTTAGGGTCGATAGGATCCTTCACTGATCTGAGGGACTTACGAATGATGTTAAGGGGCCTAAAGGTTGTGGGGACATTATGATTTTTAAGAATCCTTGCAATCTTATCAGTGGTCCCCTGAACATATGGAAGATGGACACCTGGAATCCACTCCTTCTGTTCTCTTTTAGTTAGTGAATTCTTGGTAGCTTTGAGGAAAGCTTTCTGACCCAAGAATCTACTATAACCATTCTCGACAAAGACATCGAGGAGATGGGATCTGTCCCTCTCGAAGCTCTTTTCATCAGAGATCCTTAGGGCACAAGTAGCAAGGGTGTTCAGAACACCCATCTTCTGAGCTGGGAAATGGTGGGAACTAGCATGACGATACTGCTCCGTATGTGTTTTCTTCCGAAACACCTAGTGGGAGAGGGAACCATCACTATTCTTAGAAATAAGAATATCAAGGAAAGGGAGGCAACCATCGACTTCTAGTTCCTTAGTGAACTTAATGGCGGAGGATTGATTGTTGAGATGATCGAAGAAGAGATCTAACTCCTCTTGGCCGTGAGACCAGATGACATTGGTGTCATCAACATACCTTTTCCAAAGCTTGGGCAGGAGGCAAGCTGAGTTTAGAGCCTTGGATTCGAAATCTTGCATAAAAAGATCTGCAATGACAGGGGAAAGGGGTGAGCCCATGGCAACCCCACAGGTTTGCTCAAAGAACTCCCCCTCAAAACTGAAAAAGGTGGAAGTGAGGCAGATCTCAGCTAACCGAGTGGTGTTAGGATTTGTTAGGTAGTTAATTACCTTCACTAAGGAACAAGAAGTCGATGGTTGCCTCCCTTTCCTTGATATTCTTATTTCTAAGAATAGTGATGGTTCCCTCTCCCACCGGGTGTTTCGGAAGAAAACACATACGAAGAAGTATCTTCAGGCTAGTTCCCACCATTTCCCGGCTCAGAAGATGGGTGTTCTCAACACCCTTGCTACTCGTGCCCTGAGGATCTCTGATGAAAGGAGCTTCAAGAGGGATAAATCCCATCTCCTTGATGTCTTTGTCGAGAATGGTTATAATAGATTCTTGGGTCAGAAAGCTTTCCTCAAAGCTACCGAGAATTCACTAACTAGAAGAGAACCAAAGGAGCAGATTCCAGGTGTCCATCTTCCGTATGTTCAGGGGACCACTGATAAGATTGCAAGGGTTCTTAAAAAGAATAATGTCCCCGCGACCTTTAGGCCCCTTAACACCATTAGTAAGTCCCTCAGATCAGTGAAGGATCCTATCGACCCTAATGATATGAAAGGGGTATATATTATCCCTTGTTCTTATGGGACCCCCTATATTGGTGAGACTGGTCACTTCATTAATCAAAGGATTAGTGAGCATGTAGCTGACCTTAAACACAGGAGAACCAAATCTTCCGCTTTAGCTGAACATGTGGAAAGAACCAAGCATCATGTGTGTATTGAGGAGGCTAGTGTGATTGCTAGAGTTTCCTAATTCCATCATCGGAAATTTAGGGAAGTCCTTGAGATTGAAAAAAGGTTGAGCAATCTCAATAGAGAAGATGGATGGAAGATTAGTAGTTGCTGGGTCCCAACACTCTCTTCCTAGTCGTTTTCTTCCCTTCCTCCCCTCCCTCGTTTTTTGGCTTGTTCGAGTCCTTTTTTTTTTTAATCATATGTTAATTTTAACAATTGAGATAAATGATTAATTATACTATTTTCTTTCAAACACTTGACTTAGTCGATCATTATATTTTTGTTGATACTAACTATTATCCTTAATAAACTTAGATAATATATATATAAATATATAATATATATAATTTATTATTAATTTTCTTTCCAACACTTGACTTAAGTCGTATCATTATATTTTTGTTGACTATACTTATTATCTTAATAAACTTATATTAGACTATATATATAACATATATAATATATATTATACCTATGAATTTCTTAAAAATAGGTAGAGAACCTTTAGGTAATCATTAAATAATAAATATTAGGTAATTACCTCTAGGTTAATCTGATAATTAATTAAATATGAATATTTAAAATCCTTATTTTTTCTAACACTTGAACTTTATTCTAAGTTTATATTATAATTTTTAATTAATTAGTTAAATACTTTTATACTAACTAGGACTTAGATAATCATTTAAAATTAATTGATTATTTATATCTATATTTAAAACCCCTAAGATAATTATTTGTCCCTTTGACTTTTAGTTTAATAATAATATAACTAACTAGCTATGAAATTAACTTATTTTTATACCCTTGGTCCGTATAACTGTCCCCCAGTCATATATAGTCGTTGCCTGGTCTAGGATTATAGCCGTTGGGGGTTCTGCTAGGACTATTTAACTTGCAATGCTAGATCTGATTCTTCAACTTGTCCTGATGATGAACCACACTGGTTGGTTCAAAACACGTTGATAAATGAAATAGCATGTGATTTACGCCTTAAAATCTCTCATAAACTCTATATTATTTCACTTCTGAATGTTAGAATTGTTATATTAAAGATATATGTTAGCAATAAATATTAGTATGTTATGTGATATGTTTTCACAATTACTTTGTTTAATTTCTTAAACAAAGTAATCATTATTTAAAAGCATCTTTTTGTGGATAAGTAAATAATCTATATTATTATTTGTCTGCTAGGAATCATCAAGAATTGCATTATTATGAGATCACCCGGGTCATATAGATATATCTGTATATTTTAGAGTTTACAGATTAAACCACCTATCATCTTTTTATACATTTAAAATACCCATTCATCAAATCATACTTTATTGGGAAACTGGTCCCAAAATATCCAGTCAGAGCCACCATACCAAAGGGAGAAGGAGCTGCACTAAGGTCCAGACTGGGTAGTTATCCCCAATGTTCGTGCTACGATTTTAGAGGCATCAACAAGGTCCCACATGGCACTATCTTATGAGTTCTTAAACATTTTATGTACTTTAATTTAAAATTCAATTAAGTATAAAAGTTAGATGTGAAGCACTTATGAAATATAATTTATAATTCAAAATTTCAACTTCACAATTCCTAATTAGATCTTAAAATTTATGAGTAACTTTTACTTAATCACAATCATAAAATACTACTAGAGTAGTCATATAAATTAAATGGACAATAACTATTGATAGGCATCAATTCATAATAAACATCACAACACTTATTATAATTGCCTATAATATAACTCTTTTTTATGTTTTATTTGCTAAGTTGTGTGAAACCTGAGATGACTGCTTGCTTAACCTTTGGCCTGAGAAATCATGACTTAAGGGAATCTAAGCCATTAAAATCACTCAGGGATTGCACCCGACCTTGGCTACACCATCCCTTAACATGGTTAGATTTTTTCTCACGAAGTTTTAATTTGGTGACCTTCACATCACAAAGTGCCTTAATAATACATCTTATCATTGTCTATTCTACACCTTGTGGACCCAAATTATAACATATTTTTTTGTTAGCCGAAATGCTTCTATTAATTCATCCAACATGTTTTCCCAATATTCATTGTTCTTCTAGCCTCACTCCCAGCTGATTTGTTGGCCATAAGGGAAGTGCAAAAACTAATTATGAAGTGCTAGAATCTACTGAGGACACAAAAATTAAATGACTAGAATGCCCAAAAAACCTTTAAGATAAAGAGACAACCCACAAACATCAAGGAGTGAGAGGATTTGCTACAGTTGGATTATCCAGTTCATTATCCAATGGATATGGGGACCTAGGTTCACCACATACATGGAATTCTAAGTGAGCCAATCTCCCTTCCATGTGTTCCATTCTCTCGGAAAAACTCCACTGACCCCACCGAAGTGAAGCAAAAGGATCATGCATATTCCATTGATTGTGCTGCAAATAATTCATGAAGCTCATGACCTTATTTCAGTCATCATGACAATTTTGTTCCAGTTATTCCAGGAGAAGGGTGATGTGCCATAGTTGGGAATCGAATGTGTTGAAAGGGGGAGGAAGAACAACATGACTAGGAGAAGGAGCATGATTAAATACCAACTCATCCTCTAGATTCACTTCCACTACACCATCTCCCCCCCTCTCCATGGCTTCCCCTCTGTGCTCAACTCTTTTCCTTCTCAGCCCTATCCCTCTTCACACTCTGCCACGTTGCCTATACATTATCAACCCAACCCCAACTTGTTGAAAACCACACCTTACCTTGAACAATATACAAAATTTCGATAGTACCTCCAAGATCCTCTATTCAACAATAAAGTTCCCACAGAGCCAAGGTTAGGCCTCTCTTAGGAATGCCAACCCTCAGTAAGAGCTCCCACTTATTTATGCCAAAATGCCATCGCAGATTGGTACAAGAGTCCCCCCCTTAATGAATTCTACTCCAACCAAATTACCATAACAGCCCTCAGAGCGAAAATGGTGCTCTTGAAGCTTTGAATATAAGCCAAAAGGCCCAATTCGCTTAAACGAAAGAGAGAGACTATTGTAGTCAACAACATGATGGGTATTCCCACTCACAATTGAATTACATAAACATAAAAACACCCGAAAAAAACACAGGGCTCTCCATGATTGAAACCATGCGAATGTTTATCTCTAAATTCTGGTTAGGAGCCTTTGAATTCGAAACTAGAATCTCTTTTAACCAAGAAACAATCACAACTAAAAGATTCCACCCCTCGATTGAATAAAAGTATTAGATTAAGAAGGCCCAAAGAGCAACCAAGGATGCTTACCAAATTTAATGAGGTGGAAAGCCAACAAAGAAATGCCCCTCCAATTGTCGAATTCTATGTGTGTCTTCCTTGGACTGAACTATTCCAACGACATTGCAAACCCCAGCTCTCCGCCTCACCAGGATCCGAAACTTGATGCGCATGGCCTCCAACAACATCGCTGATAATTCTCCACTTACGTTAAACAATTGTTAACAAAGAGTACCAAAACCTAAGGAGCATGCACATGTTGGAGGCTTGCACATATTCTTCACAACCAACACCACCCTCCTTATCACCCATATCCTTGCTCGCAAACATCTAGGCCAAACTCACCAAACAACAAATAAACCTATTGTCCGATATCTCGAAACTACCATGCATTATGTAATGCATACCGCTAATTCACCACATGTGCCTTGGATCAAGTTACGAGAGGGAATAATCTCCCTTCCCCATCCCCCATATGACCATGATCATCCACCCCCCTCAGGGGAAATTATAATGTTATTTAAAATAATCATAATATAACATGATTCTTAACTGTGGAGATTCACCCCCACATTACCATGAAGATTTTTAATCTTAAATTGACTTTGTTACAATACCATGGCAATAACGCATGCCCAAAAAACCAAAGTCCATCTCATATGACACTTGTTCATATGACATTTTTTTAACTATTGAATTTTATTAAATAGGGAGAAAGGCATAACTACTTTGGAAATAAATCTCAGCTTTTGATTTGTGTACACTACTAATAATATTCTAGAATATTCTATGGAGGTTAAATCCCTACCATACACCTAATAATTATTGACAATTAAATTAAAATTCTAGAAAACCTATTCCAAAATAGACATACATATCAGCATAAATATAGATTTAATTGAGTTAACATAAATTGTGGAAAATATACATGTATTGTAAGAAACTTCTAAGTTCATTAATTTCATATTTCAATGAGGGATTTGTTTTAGGCTTTACATTACTATAGATTATTTTTTCTTTTAAGCTTAATGAGTATTTAAAGTGTTTGAATGGTTGTAAGTAGTTGATTTTTTTGAATTGGTTTCCTCTTATAATAATAAGATTACTTCATCAAAATTTTACATGAGGGGGTTCATTAATTTAATTTAATTTATATAGTAATGAACACTAAAGATTATTGGCCCATTGAATTGTAAGAACATAATCTGTAAAGATAACAATGAAAAGGCAAAACCACTAACTTGACGAGATGGGGAATAATGAAAACACTCAAGAAGGAGGAGGTTCCCTAGTTCTATTAATTAGTTACATTTGGCTATAGCATTTCTAGTGGAAATAACTATTTTGCCAAAATTGCTCTATTTTTGTACTTAGCTTTCAATGTTATTATGTACATATTGGCATATATCCACAACCACTCCAATTTTCTATTAAACTTTTAATGTTATTGTGTATACATTGGCATATATCCACAATCATACATACACGCATCAACATGCTACAATTTGTAAGATTCAATTTTTACTAAGATATTATTGATTATGAACCTAATCTATCTATATATAATATATATATATAATATGAAGAGAGAGAGAGAGAGAGAGAGTAGAGAAGTATCGGAAGTTTCAAAATTTATAGACTCTTTGGCATTGAAGGAACTTAATATGTTATTTAATGCAAATGAGGTTACATTTTTTTTTCATAAATTAAGAAAAAGTTTATAGGTATATAAACATTATATGATAATGGTTATTGGTCAAGTTGAGGAACACTAAGTTTGTAAGAAAAAATTAACTTTGATATAAGATTCAAGCAAGGTTGTCCCTTTTCGCCTCTCATTGTTTCCTATATATTGAAAAGTTAGAAGATTGTTTGGAAGAAGTAGTTTGTATCAACCCAACTCTTGCTAGTGTAGTCATCATTCTTATTCTTTACATCGATGATATTGTTTTTGTGACAAGGAGCTCCTTTGATCTCAGCAAGCAACTAAGAATCCTCAAGTATTTTTTCTCCAATATAGATATCATCATTAATACTTTCAAAACAAAATTATGATAATTAAATCCAAAAAAATCACCTACAACAACAACTTGGGGAATAGTTGGTAGCTGAGCCACAATTATGAGAGAAGTCGTTCGTCGCGGTGCGGGATCTATCCCCCGACTTGGCGGCGCCTCGGGGAGCCAGTGAACTAGGGGAAGAACGAAGGGGGGAAAGGAAAGAGAAGAGAAAAAGGTGTAAGTTCTGCAACCCCCGACGACACTGTGTGGAGCTTGCGCTGCCTTTCCGTGAGCGATCCGTGGTTCTTCCAAAATTCGAATTCCTACAAAAGCATACATGATTTAAGCCTCTCGCCTACTCTCCCCTGTGCCATATTTGCTACAGTGATGTGAACGGTCCTAGATTCATCACCCACTGCCACAAATGCGTCGCCTCCGCTGTGCCATAATCCCGCTCATGACTTTTGACTAGGATGATGAATCTGTGCCCTGTTCCCGAGCTTCCCTTGGAGCAGTCCTTTGCTTCCCCCCAGATATGCCTGGGCGATCTCTTCATCCGCGAGATTCCATTGCAAATCAATATATAAGTAGCCCCACGTCACAAAACAAGATAAAAACGCAACACAACCCACCAAAACCGTCAAGCACGCCTAGCCACGTGGTTCCGCACTAACGCCAGCGCGATTGCGCTCGCAAGGACCACTTCCACTTGCTCTGCCGAGCCCCACAAAAAGGGGGGAGGGTGCAACACTAGGAATTCCCGGGAGGTCACCCATCCCAGTACTACTCTAGCCTAAGTGCGCTTAAATGCAGGGTTTTGATGGGATCCGATGCATTAATGCAATTGAGAAAGTAATTCAGGGAATAAGTAATTGATGGGGAACCAACTGAATGAAGAGTGTTGTGAAAGAGGCAGATAATTGTGTGTGTGTGTGAACTAGAGCTACCTGTGGAGGAGAAACCTACAAAAGGGAAAACAAAGATGCACAAGGGTTCTAAGACACAACATATTGTATGTAATTGTGATTCACCTGACTTAGTGGGAGAAGTTAGTGTTAAAGCCTTTAACTACAACTAGATGGAAAAAAAGTGTTGAGAAAATGTATAAGCTAGGAATTGTTGAAAATATTTTTGATTAAGCACAAAAATAACTAAAAATACGGTAGTACCAAGGAACTATTGGATCAAAGAAGGACTCCCTTTGTGTTGTGCTAATCCCATTGTGGTAACACTATAAATGATAACAAACCTTAGCTTAGAAGGTTGAATGACAATATACCAATTTATTTATGAATGAAGGAGAATGGCCTTCATCCTTACACCATTAGTAGCTTGAGAGAGA
>APFE031040408.1:0-14432 GCA_000404065.3 Pinus taeda
TGTAAGTTACAAAATGTACAATGGTAAAGAAACACACTTTACCTAACTCTAACCTAACTCTATACTAGACCAAGTTGAACTTAACTATTCCTATGTGTCGGAATATCCTAACACTTTTTCAATCAGTGGCATCAGAAGAGGATTAATTCTTCTTAACTTCTGTTTGAAAGGCTTTTCATTCTCCTTAATAGGAATGGTATGTTGTATAATTGAGGAATCATATTGTTTCAAGTCAGCATAACTCCATGCAAAAAAATCAATGAACCTTTTCATCATCTCAACATATTTAGTCTTCATATCAGCTGAAAGAAATTTTGAAATCTTGACTATCTTAGGCATAACTGAGTCTCCTAAATTGTAGCTTTCCACCTCTTCTTCATTAGCTTGTAATCTTGATGCTTTGAATACATCATTTTGATTAAATAATTTCTCAAGGGGAATGAGGCCCTTTGGAATTAAGTTGTTTTGTAATTGTAAGACTTCAAAACTTTCCTTTGACTCTACTAACATATTCTGCTGATCTATCTGATTGTTTTCAAATTCTCCCTTTAATTCAATGAAGTTCCTTACCTGCTGATCATCCTCAAAAACTTGCCAATTTGTGATGTTATCTGGTATAACTGGTCTATGGCGAACCTCCACTTCATAATTTTCAGAATAGTGCTTAGGAATGATAAAAAGACTGGCAGAAATAGCAAGAGAATCTGCAATAGAGTTTTGGTCTCTAGTTTTGATGATGAAATAATAGGATTGAAATTTTTCCAACATCTCCAACACTAAGTTTCTGTATGCTCTCATCCTTACATCCTTAGTTTGGTATGCACCTTCTACTTGTTTAATTACCAATTCAGAATCTCCACAAACAACAATGTTTTTAGCTTTCAACTTTATCAAGGCTTCTAAGCCTAAAATCAGAGATTCGTACTCAGCCATATTGTTGGTACAATCAAAGTTTAGTTTGTAGGAGAGAAACTTACTTTCTTTAGTTGGACTAGTGATTCAAATCCCAGCTCCTGCCCCTTCTCTTCCTGTTGATCCATCAAAGTGTAATGACCAGCAGCCCATGGTGTCTCTTTCATCTCCTTGCTTCCCTTCTTGACACTAATTTTCTGAAGGCTCATCTTGTGATTCTCTTCCAACTGATTCATTGAAAAGGATAGCTGATCCAAGACCAGTATCGAATGAATAAATAGGAAAATTTTGAGGCTTGTCTTTGCTGCTTACCATATAGGCCATTCTGGTCTCCCCATACAACCTCCTTTGTTCACCAAACACTGGGATGGTAGCATATGTAAGATCCATCTACATTGTGCCCTTGATTTTGTTGCCCACGATCTCGAAAGAAGCATCCCAAACTTTGGTGGAATGTTTGCCACGACAATGTCCATGACAATTGTTTTTGCTGGAATTTGTGTGAGACCCACAACAACATCCTTTATCAAACCAATGCATTGGACTCTTTTTGAATCAAAGGAAAATAAATCCTTATATGGCCTGGTTACTTCTAATCCCAGTCTTTCCATGATCACTTTGGGCATGAGATTATGTGATGCCCTTGAGTCTAACATAGCATTATGTAGAGTCATATCATGAATGCTAATGCTTATGTAGAAAGGGGGGAACTCTTCATTCTGTTCATCCTCAAGTCTTGGACCCAAACAAATAACAGGATTATCTTATTGTACATTTAGGATGTCAGCTACTCCTGGTTGTGAATTGAGCATTTCAACAATTTTACTTCTGTATTTGTCTACCTTGAGAATTTCATTAAAGGGAACTGATATCTTAATTTTTGCAATCTCATTCTCAAGGTTAAAAACAGAAGCAGTCTTCTCAATTTCTTTAGGAGGGAAGGAATTTGAATATCCTTTTTGACAGGTGGAGAATCATTCTTACCTTCAACAACCTTTGAGTTTTCCTTTTTATCTTCAACTGTCTTTGAGGTATCCTTCTTGGGTTGTGCTTTGTTTGCTGTAATAGGAACATTTCTATTCCTGAGATTGTACTGCTTTTGCATCTCAAATATAGCGTGTTGATAGCCCTTTAAAAAATTTGAAGGCTCTTCTCCTGATTTGATCATGCTAGACTCATCATGTTCCTCCTTATTCAAGAAAATCCCTGACACTTCTTCATCAAAACAATGGATTGATTCCTCAAGAATTTCGGGCTCATCTTCTTCATCAACCAAATTTTGTTGGAAAGGAGGTCTCACTGGAGGATCTGACTGTTGATTTCTGTTCTCTCTTGGCCTTTGTTGATTCTAAGGTCTTCTGAACTGAGGGTTCCTAAATTGAGGTTCCTACTGTGCTGAGGAGTAGAAGCATTCCCAAGAGCTAACCGATCCATCAGTTTTTCCATGGTTTTCATCATTGTTTCAAACTTGTCTTCTGCAGCAGAGGTAGAAGGTTTCTCTTCTTCTTTCAGTTTAGCCTTTGCCATCTTTGATTTCTTAGTAGCAATCATGTTCACCTCCACCTTAATTGCATCGTTTTGCATGTCAGCAAGAGTGGCAGAATCCCTTTCTCTGAGTAAGAGCGAGAAATCTGAATCAAATGCTTCAGCATATCTCAACTGTGCCAAAGCTCCAGGAGGTTTCAAATGAGCTGGGATAGAATTGTATATTTTATTAAACCTCTTAGAGAAGTTTTGGATGGTTTCATCCGGAGCTCTTCTAAGATTGTTGTATTCAATAAGAGCTTGGACAGGGTTGGCTCTGTTTCCCCATTTCCTTAGAAAATTATCTTCAAATTCTGCCCAACTGTGAATACTTCTGGCCCTAAGGGCTTTGAACCATTTTCTAACTTCCCCATGAAACTTTGAGCAAACAATCTTAGTTTTACATCTTCATCATCAACTTCTTCTCTGTCAACAAAATCATTGAATCTATCTACATGTTCTTCTGTTGTAATGTCTTCATCTCCTCCCCATGTTGGAATTCTAGCAGCATATTTTCTAGGAAGGTCATGTAAAACAGCAGGGAGAGCTAGTGGAGCATACCTAGCAGGTATAGCCATAATGAATGGAGGAGCAGTAATAACATGTATTGTATGAATGGTGGAACCAGAACTGATGTGAGATAGATTTCCTAGTGTCTGAGAACTACTAGGACTAGCAGAGGCAGAGGATAAAGTGTTGGTACGAAAAGGAATATTTGGACTTTGCAAACCACTGATAAAGGAACTCCAATTTGGAAGGGGTAAACCAGTTTTGGACTTGAGTAAGACTTCAAAAGGATCAAGCTCTTTGAGTTGGTTTAAATCTTCTTCTTCTAACAGTGATTCTGAAGTAACAACCTCCCAAAATTCCTCCTTATCTTTTTGTGACACTAAGGATGAAGTATCAATGCCTCTTTTTTGTAAATCTAAAATAATTCCAATAAGTTCTTCTTCATTCTCAGACCTCAACAAAACCTCATGAATTTTATCATCTACAATTTTATCTTCAGGACTTCTAGAAAATTCAGGGAACAAAGATTTCGAAAAATATGAAGTACCTGGGATATCATGAAATCTTTGCCTGCTCCTTGAGATGGTGTTTGGATTATCCATGGGAGTAGGTGGATCTAGGTCAGGATTACTCCGTGTATATCTCCCTCTCAAAGCCACCTTTTTAATTTTAAAATTGTACGGAGTCACCAAGGTAGAATGCAGCCTCGAAAAATCTCCTGAGCTCCTGCTACCTTCAGAAGTTCAGTCTCTTTGATTTCGGGAATGATTAATCTCCAGACTCTCGGCAGACGCACCAAAATGTTATCTCAAAATCAGACCCTGGAAGGTTGCAGACCAGGAAGACCTCAAGTAACTATTTCAAACCTACTTTAGGCTGAGGCTTAGCCTCCTCAACCTGAGAGGGCTCTCTCAAAAAAGGGTTAATGATTTTGATTATAGTTAAGATGGCTAACTCTTGTGAAACAACTGTAAGGATATGAATGGTGGAAACACATTTAGCAACTATCCATTGGGCTTATGGAGTCAACAACATCTCAATATGACAATGAATTCAACCTTACATAGAAGTCAGGGCATTCAACATTTAAAATATTCAGAACATAACAACTCAAATAAGACCACACAGTCTATGAATGCATACAGGAAGTTAGAGCACCTCAAGTGAATTCTAAATGATTACATATTCATACCACTGCAAGAATTAGGAAAAGGACAACATCACACATTCTGAACATAAAATCCCACATGAATCCTGAGAAGTAAAGCCAAACATGTATTATCAAAACAGAGTCTTACATAAGCCAAATATCAGCGTTTTTCATAAAATTTCCAACCTTTTTTACATTTTTTCTTCAGCCATATATAGAGTTCTTCTCCTATCTAATTGAGATTTTTCCTCAAGCATGAGGGAAACTTGAGATCCACTTCTAATGACACCTAATCCACTTCTAACTGCTTATTTAATATAACAAACTTTTAACTAGAGTTTTCAGAGTTCTAAATCTAGTAGGAATCTAACACCATGCTACGCTAATTATAGTGTTGGTTATAATGATTCATGTTCCTTGACATCTGGTTCCCTGTTAGTTTGGCTGTGATGGAAGTTTAAAACTCCACGCTTGTTTTTTATGCCCCATCTTTCCCATTGCGCTAAAATATAGGAAACAACCCCTGCTCCTCGGTCTTTATGGTTTTCGAATCCACAGAAGAAAGTCTTTCATCTTTGCTTTCCAAAACGTGATAGATGGCCATGTCCATTGATGTGCTGTCCACTGCTTTTTAAAACAAAAACGCATTCAGGTTGTCTTAACATATCTGAACCGTGCTTAAAATGCTCACTTTATGACAAAATTCAAATTTGGATCCAAACCCATATTTCTCCATCTGTCTTAATTTGATTGATTGCTGCAGCTTCAGATGTTTCCTTGCATATATTTGTTCTTCAAAATTTTCCCGCTTTTGTTTCAAAATTGGTTGATTTGTATTGGAACCTTTAGCTTCAACAGTTTCGTAGCGCGCTACGAAACTGCTGAGCCTTAATCATCATCTTCAGCAGTTTCGTAGCGCGGTACAAAACTGCTGAGTTGTTTAAAAAACATAGTTCTCAACCCAAAATTTTATTAATTGAACACTTTGTTGTCAAAACCTCCTTTCAATTGTTCCAAGACTTTCCAAAACTGAATGGACATTTAGAATTCTTCAAGAAGATGAGACTAAGCAAACTCATCAAAATTCAAAACATAATCTTAGTTGAAATGTGATTTCATTTAGAAGGTTCCTTTAGCTGGCTTAACTGTGCCTTTAAATCTTCTATCTGTTTCTTCATAATCTTGTTCCCGGCTCTTAATTGCATATTAATCATCCTGATGAACTTTGCTTCTTTGATTTCCAGCACTGTCCAAGTATAGAATTAAGTATTACAGTCAACCACCTCTACAGTTGCATTCTCTTCCCATAAGGCTTTAATTCTTTAATAATTAGCTTGTATGATGGCATGTCTTCTAGCATCTTTCCTCAGTCTGGCAATCTCATGGTTAACTGATTCCAATCTTCTTTTCAAGTCTGCTATATTGTCTTCTTTAGATGTGGCGATTGTTTTTCCTTTGTCCTTTCTTTGATGGCATTGTATCTCTTCCCCTGTTTCCTCTGTTCTTGGTGGTACCTCTTGTACTTGCTAAAATCTCCTTGTTATGGGTCTCCTAGGTTTGAAAACAAATTGTTCAACTTGCTCGTCAAATTTAAGCTTCTTTGAGGCTTTGGTTTTCTTTGTATTCTCTTTCTCTGACTGCATCAATTCATCTTGAACCAGTGGGGACTCCTGAAAGTCAATAGCCTGCAATAAATCGTTTAGATTTCTCTTTGAAACTGGACTTTCTTCAACAGCTACTACCTTACCTTTTTCTTCAGCCATCTGACTTCTTGTTCTTCTCCTTGAGACTACTTTAGTTGTGCTTGCTTCAGGTGAAATCTTTTTAACATGAAATTTTTCCTTAGTTGATTGCTGAGGTGTGTCTTGAATGATCAGTGGTTGTACTGACTCTCTCACTTGTTTCCTTGCTTTTAATTTTGGAAATCTCTTAGCTCTTGCTTCTGTTTGAAGATCCACTATTGTAAGATCTCTTGCAGGTAGAGGACTGAGGCCAGCCTGGCTTTTGAAACCAGCCATAAAAATAAATGAATTCCAATCTTTGCCTACCTTTTGAAGCTCATGTAAGACAAGTAGTTTAATCAAGCCATGATGAAACATAGAAGTTTCACAAGCTTCCTTCCTCAATTGTACTTTGTCACACATCTTACTCAAACTACAGAATAGATAAAAAGGTAGATCAATGGAAACCGTCCCTGTGAAATGCAAAAGGAGCTTGAAATGGTACGAATACACCTTGTTATACCTTCCTTCGCAAGTCAGGTATTTTTGTATACAGGTGAGTAAATGTGCATAAGACTCTTTGACATAGCTCCTAGGCACTGACTTACTTAAATCTGCATTTACAAACTCCTTCTTTAAAAACTCCTTGCATGGATTCATGTCAAATTTGAAGTTTTTGAACCATTTCTCTTGTCCTAGTGGAATCTTTGTCACAGTGGATATCATCTCTGGCGAGACCTGCAATTCTATCATAGCTACCTTTGAATTTAAACCTGTGAAATTAAGCGCAAATTCTTTGGTTACCTATGCATGCCCTCCTTGTAACTTCTTGCAAAAATTCCAACACCCGGCCTTTTTAAACGCCTTCTCCACCTCTTTATTCCTCAGTGCTATATCCAAGCCTTCAGGCTCATTCCTCAGATATTTGTCGGATCTGTGTTCTTTTTTCTCCATTGATCTCTCCATGAAATCTTAAAGACTTGCAAACAAGGAATACTAGCTCTGTTTGAACTGTAAACTCAGCTTCTTTTGTAATTCTGCCTCGCTTGAATTTAAATTGAAATCTTTCCGTTTGTAATCTTTCAAATTGCAATCTTGCAGATTTGTTATTCATGCAAGGCTTACAATCATCATTAAGACTTGTGCAAGGTGGCCTTTCTTGGAAATGGTAATTCGTGTGTATCAAAAATCTAATGGTGGTGATAATGGCGATGGGTGGTGGAACGTGATAAGTGGAGTACATGAATTGACACAAGATGACGCAGCCTCTGAATTACCTAATGGATTTGACATTTCAGGAAAGATTCGCTGCAAAATGCACGAATCCCTGATTTCGCAGCGTGGTCAGTTTGACATTTGAATGATGCGCTGCGAAATCACCTAATAAGGTTTGCACTGCGAAACTGCTAAACAAAATAAACGCATTGCAAAAACACTTTAAAAGGATGCATGCGCTATGCAATTACCAAAAGGCTTGGTGGTGGATAACAAAATGACACATGGCTATGAAACAATGGTGAATGAAGGGGAACCAATGGTAGATAAGAATATACTTGAATCATGACCTCTTAAAACTTCAGACTTTAAGGGAAAAAACAATATGAAAACAACTTAGACTAACACTGACCTTTGTCATCGGGCTAGGATGAGAAGTTACATATATCAGATCTTTTTTTAAGTGATAACACATGCAGAGAATTAGAGTTCCCCAGCTGTGGTGGATATTCCAAGGCAGTGTAACATCAATTGTAGACTAGTCTTGAGTGTACAAGTGTTGCATGCAATCAAATGATCAACCTTGGGAATTGTACAATCATTTTGGAGGAAATTCCTAAATAATAGGGGCCTAATTTCCTCTGGAATTACACAAGGAAATAAGGGCTCAAGAAGAAGCATAAATTGACTATGTCTGGGTCATATCTTCTCAATGAGTAGAGGGATAGGTTATTCACTTGTAGGTTGTGCTCAGTTGAGAAAATAAATTGTATTACATCTCTATTCATCAAATTAATGAAAGCAGACAAAGGGTTTTTTAGTAGATTGCTTTCCCCTGGAAAAAAATATTATGCGTATGTGTGTTATTTCTCATTGCATTTTTTTATTGATATTCTAAATTGTGAACTAAATTATGCAGAGCAGTAGAATAGATTTGTGTGTTGTGATTTTGATTAAAATCTCATGAGCAATTGTAAATATACATCATAATTTCTACAATCCACATTAAATACTAGGTGTACGCCGAGGAATGGGGGAATGTTGAGCTCGAAAGAATTATCTCCCACAACCTTCATGATGGTGTAAGGCCCATATCAAAGTTTTTAGAGCTTCTGATGGGTTGTAGAAAGGAATTCTTTCTATAAATGCAACAAAACTTTATCACCTACCTGAATCTTATGTGGCACTCGATGCTAATCATGTCGTTGCTTGTACTTGGTATTGGACTTATCCAAGACATTGTGCACCTGTTGGCAGATGTGTTGGATGCATTCAAAAATCCTAGTTGATTTATTAGCATCAAAATATACATGTGCATATTTTATCTGTGTAGTTGCATGAGGAATGCCAACATCAATCAGACACATTAATGGTTGAAATCCCAAACCCACTTGAAAGGGTTTGTGACTAGTTGAGTGATGGAGAGCTCTATTATAACTATGTTACACATAAAGAAGGCTCTCATCCCAAGTTCGTAGATGCTTGGAGTTGTACATGCGTACTATGTGCACTATCATGTTGTTAACAACCTCTATCTGGCCATCAGTATGGGGATGGAATGTAGTCAACTTAGTGAGATTGGTGTCCAACAATGTCTAAAGGCTTGACCAGAATGTGTTCAGGAATATTCAATCCTGATCTAATATAATGGTTTGTGCGGTCCCAAAATGTACCCATACTGTGGGGTCCTCTGTTGTGATACTCTTCTTGCAAGCCACCAATATAATTATCTTAGAAAATTTGTCCACGACCACAAATACACACTCATTACCATGCTTTGTAGAAGGGAGGACCGATATATAGTCCATGGTGATGGATTCTATAACAACCCCTGGTTGATCCTCTGTGTAAATAAAATAAAACCAAGGTCATGGGACACGTATTCCAAGTTGAATGGTGGGAAAACATTATAGTGGGCATCACTTGTAGTTTATTAATGTCTATGGAAATTGGAAATGGCAAAGAGACAATAAATGGAATTTAATTAAAGAAATAAAAGAAAATAGGAGAAAATGAAGATGAAGAGACACAAATATGCATGCAAGGGAACTTAGAGAGAAAATGAAGGAAAATGAAGAAAAAAGGAAAAAAGAAAAGGAAGAGACTAGACATCAATAATAAAAAGGAATCAGAGAAACAATTCACAACTTTTGTTAGTTCTAGATTTGGTCAGTTTATCTTTTGGCTCTCTTCTTCCACACATTTACACTCTTGCATACTTAGAGAATTCTTGGAGCATTCTAGCATTCACTTGGATTTGGAGAAAGCAAGGAAGCAAAGGAATTGATGGGCTTCAGAAAAGAAGGTTGGATCAAGAACTTCAATAAGTGTACATTGCATGTAATAGGTTGCATGTGTGATTTCCTTGCTAAATTTGGATGTGTGGTACATGCATGTGGTTCTTTGATTTTTTTTTTTTCATTTACATGGGATTTTATTGATGAGAGTGGTTTCAACATTACCTTTCCATTTCCTGGATATCCATGATATTGTGGGTTCTCTATTTCGATTAAGCTTTGGATGTTCGATAGACTTGGATCCTAGTTGAGGTGGTCTCAAGAAAATTCCCAAAGGGAAAGGGTGGATATGGGATTTCACATGGACTTCCTGAAGGATGGGTGGTGACAGGAAAATTCCTCTGGAACTTGTGCAGGAAGTCAGAGGCATCTAAGCTTGTTTTGGTAGTAGTGATCTCTGGAACGATTTAGGTGAGATCATTGTGGTTGAGGGCTGAGGTAATCTAGCCTCTAGAAGCCCTGGTTTGTTCTATTTTGGTTTAATCCATATGATCCCACATTTATGCTTAGAATATTGCATGCGGGTGATTGGCTGAAAGAAAGATTTGGTTCAGCCCAATCTATGTTTGGGTAGTACATGGAAGTCCGTGACTTGGTTGGATTTTGCATATGTTAATACGAGTTATTTCCTTATTGTGATCAATGATCACATGTAATGGTTATCGTTTTCATCTTATGGCTAATTTGTTATGGATTTTATTATAGTTATATTGTGGTTATATGGCTAGTTATATGATGTAGTATTGCTATGGATCGTGTTCATGATTTGATAAGTTATTGAATGAGTAATATATGCATGGGATAAAAAGTGTTGTTGTAACTATTTTGAGAGGGCATTGAGCCTTCATGATGATTCTTTGATGGAGTTAAGAAGATCTAGATCAGATATGCATCCACGACTTTTAGCTATTGTGTCCACTATATGTTTGAAAAAATGTTTATCATGTGTTTCGCATGTCTTGGTAAATATATAGCTTTACTATTTATCATTTAGAGTTGTTGTCATCTTATACCTAATTTTAGAGAGTTCTAGGAATTTATGGCATAAAGGCCAACCCTAAAAAAGTGGCACAAATCTCGCAGTCATTGGCATAGAACAGGGAAATTTTGGTTATAACCGCATGTAGGAAGGCTTATGGGTGTGGTTGGAGCCTTCCAACCACATGCATAGTGTGGTAAGGATGTTGTTGGGAGGTAAATCTTGTGAAAATATGTTTTAGATCAAGATGTGATCACCAGAAGTTGTTAACTAACTTCTGGGTGATCTAATGTTCCTGAGGGGTATCAGTAACTTGTTGGTTTGTAGACCCCACTTCCATAACTAGAACTTGGACGTTGGGTCATGTCACAGTAACACTCAACTCATGTTTATCCTAGAGATCTTATAAAAGAAAGTAAATGTGGGAGGAGGCAATACAGATTCCCAGGGTTGGATGGAGGTAGCAGAGGAGTGTACATGCCTTGCTTCTTGATAGTTGGCTTGGCGATGACATGGGAAGTGAAAGATCTGATATATTTTCCAATGTCATGTCAGAGTATTGACCAATAAAAATAATTTTGTAGTACGACCATAATTTTCTCCACACAAAAGTGTCCTGCAACTTGATTGTAGTGTGCTTCCCAAATTAGCTTGGCACACTTGCTTGAAGGAAGAAAAATATGGTCCATGTAGCATAATAGTGTGTCCTAGAGTTGGAAATCTAACTTGGTTGCTATCCATTAGAATCTAGTGTGTAGTGGTGAAATCTGGATCATTTTTGTATAGTTTCGACCATCCGGAGGTCTCATGGCCACAAGAGTTGAGAACAATAGTCAGTGCCGCAACTAGGGGCCAATTGAGGGAATCTACAACATGATTGGTGCTTCCCTACTTGTATTTAATTTTCAAGTGGAATTGTTGTAGATGTGTAGACAAATTTTGATGCCGATTGTTATTCAACTTCCCTTGTTTCTGTATAAACTTAAGAGGTCATTGATCTATGGGGATGGCCATCTCCTTCCCTAGAATGTAATGTTTCCATTGTTGGAACACGTACACAATATAATACATCTCTTTATCATAGGTGGAGTATTTCCGAATTGTATTGGAAAGTGTCTCACTGTGATATGCCACTAGATGCCATTGTTGGGTGAGAACTTCACCAATAACATAATTAGAGGCATTTGTCTCAATTTCAAGTGGTTGTTGTAGGTTTGGTAATGTGAGTACATGTGTAGAACATAGGTGGTTCTTCAACTCAACGAACACCTTCTGTTGGGAATCAGATCAGAAAAAAATTTACTTTCACTCCGCCCTTGGTAACCTAGCTCAAAGGCCAAGTGATATGAGAGAATCCCAGCACGAATCTCTGATAAAAATTGGGAAGACCCAAAAAACTGTAAAGCTCTGTGAGAGTGGTTGGGGCTAGCCAACCCTGAATGACTTGAATCTTAGTTGAATCCACATGCACGTAGGCAACCATGGTACTTTAGCACCAGATGTTTCTCAGAGTCTTTGACAACCAACTTTATGCATAGAGTATTAAAAATATTTGTGAACTCATGCACATCTTTCTCCCTTTGCTGCTAAAGTGTGGTCCATTGTATGTACTTGTCCTCATAGCTTCCCAAGGGGTAATATTGTTCCTTGACAATGTGATAGAAAGAGTTCCAAGAAGTTGTGGCTATAAACAGAGAGGGTTCCTCAACCCTTTCCTCATAGTAAGTTTCCTACCAATCCTTGACATGGGGGGTGACCTTAAGTAGTGCAAAAGTAATCTTTTCCTTGTCGAAGAAACTATGGACCAAAAAATAAACTTCCAGTAGATTCAACCATTTATCTATAACATATGCATCTATTTGACCTTCGAATATGGGGATATCAAACTTAACTTGTACCTTGAAGGGAGCAGCGCCTCCAAAGTGACTGTTGGATGAAGATGTGTCGTAGGTGGGCATCCGTCAAAGCATCTGGGCAAAGTTGTCCACCATCTCGTTCCTTTTCCACTCAAGGCTTCTTTGAGAAATAGTTTAACACGATCACCAAATCCCTCATCTTTATTTTCTTCCACCATGGAGGTCATCAGTGGCAGCAAGGATGGTCTTGTAAAGGTTCAATCAATTCAAGTCCCAACTCCTTATACCCTGACCTCATTGGGGACATACATAGAAAATAGAGAAAGAGCAGACCACTCTGATACCACTGATCCAAATTTATGAAGGAACAAAATGAAATATAGATATAAATAGAAACACAAAGCTATAATGAAAATATAACTTCAATTCATTAATAATAAAGTACTAAAAATTATTTACATACAGAATGGAAATAAACTAGCTTGGGCAATGGTAGTTTATCTCTGAGAAGAATGTGGTGGCTACATGCCTACTGAACTGTACTACAATGAGGCTTGGGGACCTTTTTATTATTGAGAAAAAATGGAAAACCATAAACATACAAAAACCTAACCCTAGGAAATGAAGCGCTAAAAGTTTGTGGGCCCCATTGGGGTTAGTTGGTACATCAACTTCTCGGGGTCGTAACTTTGGCATACGATCTCCATTTGATGCATACGATACATTGTTAGAAAGATATATCTAAGGAAAACAACTTTCAATAGTAAATCCCTGCCGCAATCAAAAAATTTTCCCTTTTTCCAAAAGTAAAAACATTGTTTAGGGCCTCAAAAAGGCTATGGAAGTTTAGGACTCGAAAAACTACCAAAAATAGTAAATTGTGCTACAATTAAGGAAACTAAAATAAACAGTCGTGGTGTTCCAAGTGGAATAGGCGGTTGGACACCAATATCCACCGAGATCAACCATTCACTAATTATGGTTGTTGTTGACTTTGACCAGATTTGTTGACTTTGACTTTGGATCAGATTCGAATTGTTGGGTCGTCTTTGATTGGATATTTATTGGGTTGTTCGTCTAATCAAAGTTGTTGACCTTTGACTAATTGTTGATGAATTGGAACATTGTATATCTCTACTAAACACCCACTAAACATTTGATAACAGTCTAATAAAGGAAGAATTTTGAAAGGGTTTTTCCCGACCAAATATTGTGTCTCTAGTTTTCTTGGTTGTCTTCTATTGTGCATTGGTTTAATTTTCTATCTACAATTTTTTACTCTCTTTGAAAGATTGAATTTATTGGATAAAGTGATTTCTAATAGAAGTATAATTGTTGTAAGTTATTGTGTTAAGAATAAAACATTGGAAAATTAACATGGTATCAAAGTTGAGGTGAGTACAAGACCAAGGAGACAAGAGACAAGCAATCACCTTTAGAAAGATTTGAAGAAAGCTTATCTGACATGGTCAATATGTCTACCTCATACTTCAAAGAAGGAGAGAAGTTGAATGACTCATTAAATTTTGCTGCTTGGAGGATTAGGTTGGAGGTGACCTTGAATGAAAATGATGTCTTGGAATATTTAGACCCTATTTTTTAATATCTCATACAAATATTTTCCAAAATTAGTCTCATTAAATTGTCTTCGTTTTTCAATTATTCATGCAATATTTTCAATAAATCAAACTTCTAGATATTTGGTAGTTATTTTTGAATGCAAACCTAAACTTCTTTGTATAGTATCTATTTTCCTACATGCAAACATTTATTTGTTTTCTAAAATAAATCTAGCGTAATATATATTAATCTCATGCAGTGATCAAATTTGAAGGGCAGGTCTTAATTTCATTTAGAAGGGCACACATCTAGGTCACACTTCTATAATGAAAAGCATAAAAAAAAAAAACAATTCAATTGACAATAGTAAATTATTTTCAAATTTCTTTTTTTTTTTTCACAAACAAAAAGATACTACTATGTCAAAGGATGCATTAGTAAATGAATTACTCTTACACGTGTGATTGAGAAATGTAACCACACAAGATCATATTGCACAGGCCTTGAACTCAACCACAATTGAACCAACTATAGGGAAAAAATCATAGTTGGGAAACTGCATATGAGTACAAAAAATAAACATATATACATAATTACATCTTAATGAAATTGAAATAAAAATAAAAATACGAAGAAACAAAAATACTTATATTAAAAATATATGGAAGGTCTCATTTATAAAATTAAAAATAAATTCTAGCTTATATA
>APFE031040408.1:21129-47055 GCA_000404065.3 Pinus taeda
TTAATTGCAACTAGGAGAATGAGGTGTTTTTGCATTTAAATTGAATTAACTAAATGTATGAATTATGTGTCTAAATTAAAATGAGTATGGAAATTTTAAAGACCAAAAATTTTCTTCAAATTGAAGATTGAAAATTTGAAGGATGGAAAGTAGAGTTCATACATTATTTGCAATAGCAGCATAAATTAAATGCACATCTATATTCGAAATATCGTATATACATCACATGCCCAAGGTTGAATCAACTGAGATTTTGGTTTTGGAAAAAAAAAAACAGCAAATTCCACTCTAATTTTGGCGAACAAGGAAGCCTGCAATTCGTAGAGGATTGTATTGCAACTTTAAGATGATTATAGTTGAGAAGATAAATGGTGGTTCAGAGTCCAGACAAAATCCAACTCATAAATTGTAAAACAAACTATGAATCTTGTTGTCTGCCCCGAAAAACCATGTTTGGTCCTCATATAACATTAATGCCATAATAATTGAGGAATGGGTGCCTAGTCTGCACCAACAGACAAAACCATCCCCAACAACAATTACCCACACTCTATACAAACAACCAACTTATAGAGCTCAATTATTCTCATCAATTTATAGTAACCATAAAAAAGCCTCATTTGCAACAAAACCAACTTTGCAGTGTGGTTTTAATACCTGGTTTTAATACCTAGAATGAAGTATAAAGGTAAATCAATGGTGGACATAGCTGAGGTGTACAAATCAGAAAGCAGTTACAATATCCTCTGTTATACGAAGAGTACCTAGAATGAAGAATGAAGGTAAATCAATGGTGGGCATAGATGAGGTGTACAAATCAGAAAGTTGTTACAATATCCTCTGTTACAGGAAGAATTTTTTACAGCAGAGCAGTGACATTTTGAAGAATTTGCACATATAGAATTAACCTAACCATGCTGAGACGTCATACAGTCCAAAACTGAAGCAACCAAAGTCCTGGACCATGAGTCGAAGTTGAGGGATACAGGACAATGAACCAATTCTAGGACATATTGGTATATATTCAATACATTGCAATGGAGAGGATTGCCTTCGAAAGGCTCGGGGATTATTTACAGTGTGAAGAAACCTGTCAGAAACTCCAGAAGAGGGGCAACTTGGTCACGGCCGATACTACAGATAGTTCCTGTTGGTGCTGTGGATGAATTTCGGGTCCCAAAAATGGACAATCGAAAACTTGAACAATTTACCATTCCCTGGCATTCCAGAAATAGAACATTTGCATTGGTTATATCGTTTGGGATTCTATTTAACAGATTGCCTAATTGCAAAGGTCATAGTGTTATGGGATAGGTTGGTTGCGACTTGCGAGGTCTCATTGCGAACTATGGAGTCCCTTCGATGGTTCTTGTTTGGATTGGAGTATCATATATACCAACAGGCCATGTCACCTGGTGCTTATGACAATTGGACAATAATTAAGGAAATGTTGGATGTACCATTTCTATGCATTATCGGTGAATTTATTCCAACCACAATGATAGTTTTCATTTACTATTTTGACCACAGTGTGGCATCTCAACTTGCTTAGCAAAGGAAATTCAACTTGAGGATATACCTCCATTATGATCTGCCTTTTTGGGATATACCTCCTTCAAATGGCGTTATTACTCAATCACCCATGCACACAAAAGGTTTAGCTACTTTGAAACAACGATTGGTCCGTGAAAGATTGGTGAATACAGCTAAGAAAAGCATTACAAAAAACTCAAGCTTAGGGCAGTTGAATGGAAGCATGCACGACACCAATCAATAGATGTAAACTCCATTGGTTTACCAGCTGACTCGATAGGTTTACCTGCTTTAAAGCAACAGTGCATAAATGAATTTTGGTGAAAGCTTTCGCATTTGAAATTGGGAAATTGTGCAAAGATCTCTGAAATGATCGGATATTCTTTGATTTAACATCAAATTCAAATATGAAACTCGGCAATATTGAATGATGAAGGCCGTGAATGAAAGAATACGGAGTTTGTCTCAAATAAAATCACATTTGGGATCACTTAAGTTTATATCGATTATAGATTTTGGATCTGAAATGGGGAGGAGTAAGTTCTTGCTGGAGATTTGAAAATATTCATAAATCTGCAATCTCTATAGAGTTGAGGAGGCACTGTCACTCGTTGGTGAAATGCATCGATCCGATTTGTAACCCAATGAATTCACCTTCGCTAGCGTTCTTCCAGCCTGTGCCAAGATGGCGCCTCTGCAACTAGGCAGCAGATGCATCAGGAAATCACAAGCAGCAGATTTCAGTCTGATGTTGTTATGGCTAATTCTTTATTAGACGCTTATGCAAAATGTGGGTTCATAAGAATTGCGCACGAAGTGTTTGACAAAATATCCTAACCAGATGTAATCTTTTGGACTGTCATGATAGTGGAATATTCAAAATTAGGGAATCCAAACGAGTTTCGGGAGCTCTTTTAGATACTCCATAGTGATATATATCCCTGGACGGCAATGATCACAGGATACGCACCATCACAGGATAGACTTGTGCTACCCTATGTTGGAGTCATTATTGTCCAAGTCACTACTGACTAGCACATTTACTAACACTAATACAAGTAATTCATTCAGAAATTAGGAATATGAAAACATACCAGGAATTGGGAATCCGCAAACAAATAAAATCCAGTACGTTAGGAAGTCTGTGGAATGCGCTCCTCTCCAAGCATAAATTGTGCTTAAACCTTGCTTGACAGGTGTTTGCTGAATCATAAATCTATGCTCCTCTCCAGTTTAAATCGTTGTCAAATCGCTCTCAATTGAAACTACCAAATGAAATCGTATCAAAGGGTAATTGTGAAATAATAATAATTAATAAAAACTTGAATCATATGCATAATTAGAAAAAACAGCTCAAAAAGAAACTGTTGTTTTTTAAATGGGAGCAACTTAGAAACTGCCAAATGTGTATGAAAAGGTAATTTTGGCAAAATAAATAATAAAAACTTGCATCATATGCACAATTAGAAAAAACAACTCAGAAAGAAAGAAGCTGTTATTTTTGAAATGGAAGTTTCTCAAAATTTAAGTTTTAACATGAAGGAAATCTCCAAATTCAACATTCTTAAAATTTTAATTCTAAAAAAAATGAAATTTAAAAAAAGGGTTAGCCCTTCTTAAAAAAATTTAAAATATTATTCCAATTTTTTTTTAAATGTCAAAAATCATATTTTAATTTTTTTTGACGTGTAAAAATCTCTCCTTACTTCTCTGATGTGCCAGAGGCCCTTTGAAGAGCTCTGACGTGTTCAATTTTGAACCCTGGATTCTCATGCCTAAGGAATTTCTTTTCTAAAAGAAATCTAATATAGTTTTTTATATTTTATAATGTTGTGATTTCCAATTTTAAGTTTTCTATAAATTTAAGTGAATGTTTTAGTTGTTCGAAACTCTTTATCCATATTCCCAATATTTTGATAACATACCTTTCTTACTCTTTTACGAAATATTCATATTTATTTATAATAATTAATCATTATTATAAAATTTAAAAATAATTTAGTTAATTATCATGGATGACAAGAATTTAAATATGACCCCACGCCTCTAAAATTATGCACTTTATGTCCAGGCGAACAAGAATGACTAGAAGGGTATTGTAACGCCTTGAGGACCGGGTGCTCCGCACAACGATGGGCGACCCGAACGAAGGCTGAACGACCACCCACCCGACGATTCGTTTGAAGGCTTGGCACACAAATGACTTAACCGGTGCGACGGAGGTGGCACACGGGCAGCAGGTCGAACGTAGAGACGGACGTCCGAACGAACAATTGGGCAAACGGGTGATTGGAGGAACGATGGCGGTGGGCGACACAACAGTGAGCCCACCCGCCCGAATCCCTGAACGAACAAAGGCGCACAGACCCGGGGCGTTCAACAGTTGAATGAATGGTGGAACGAACGGGTGGCAGACACGACAGCGAACGAACCTAGTGTGGGCGCGCACGACATAAAGCTGAACGACACGGTGGACAGTGAATTAACCGAACGACAGTAATAGCGGTCGGGGACGTACACACGCGAGTTAGTAAAGCGGAAAGGCGGGCGAAAGCTTATAGTCTCATTGTGTGGGTGGCGTCGTGCACGAAGGCCAACCCACAAAGAGACACAACACGCAACGGTTCGATGTAGATCGGGTCGGCTTGGGGCGTCGAACGATTTAATTAAACAAATTCGGGGGTCGGCTTGGCAAGCCAACGCCCCTCCTAACTTGGCGGTGGATCCCTATATAAGTGGAGGCGCATTTGCAAGTTCGATAAAATCATTCGGTCTTCGATCAAGCCTTGAAGATGAGCTCTGCACACAAGCAAAGGGTGCGAAGATGTGAAGAGGGGTCTCAGTCGATAAGGTGGAGTGAGTGGTCGGTATAAGGCAGTTTTAACTGTCGAACATAGATCGGGTGGACAGGTGTATGCGATACACCGCCGATTGAACAGAATTGACGAACGCATGGTAGAAAGACCCGTCGGTCGAAACAGCGCCAGGTTGAGCGTTCGACAGAACGACGTCACGGTCACAGGTCTATAACAGTTCGGTAAAGGCCGCAGGCCTGTAGAGGAAGTCGTGAGACAGTCACGCAGTTTGTAAACGGCAAAGGTTGATGGGTGATCAGTTGGACCGAACGACAGCGCACGGAGTGCCGACAATCGGTCCACGATCACAAAGGCCGCGGGCCGGTTGTAAACAAAGTTGTGAAGTCTGTTAAGCTCACGCAATTGAATTGGCAAAGTTATAAAACTATTTGGGGCGCAGCTCGTTCGGGAGTTGGCCCCTCCCATTACACGTTGTGTTGATGTACTGGTGTTCACGTGTTTTATAGTTGCGGTTTATGTTTATTGCCAAACAAATTATAATTACATGGGATTATAATTGCTGTTTAATTATGTGCTTATAAATTGATTATAAGTTAAGATTAATGTTATAAGACATTGGAGTTAAACGATAAGTTTGGAATAAACTGGTGTTGAGCGTGTGAGAGGCGTAGTCCACTTTGCCCGAACCCGGCAAAAGGTGGTGCCGCACTCCCCATCAAACGAAAAAAGTAACGGGGGCGTGACAGATGGTATCAAAGCCAGCATCGGTGCTGGCGTTGGAACAGTGAAGAATTGGACAGGTGCCGTGAATTTGAAGCTGGTGAGCTCGTGACGGTTGACAGGTGAAGATGGAGAGCCATCGAAATCTGGTAACCTTGAAAGTTTATGGCAGAGATGTTAAAGCAGTGGCAGAATCACCTGAGGGGTTTAACCTCATATCGGTGTGGTTTGTGGAAGAAGTAGGGATGTTATCTGCCATCGAAGAATGGAAGGTAGGCCCGTGGAACATGACAATGTGTAAGGTACGGAATGTACCTGTGCGGAAGGAAGAACGCAGAGGACTGCTGGACTTCGTGGTGATAGACACCGAAGGCATCGATGTGGTGCTTGGACGGAAAGGACTTCTTCAGCTCGACCAGGTAATAGGTGAGGTTGCTGGCCCGAAAGAAGAAGTCGTATTGACCAGAGATGTTGAAGACTTAACTGTGGGGGAGGTCAAACTTGGAGATAATCAAGAGGAGCCCGAATCATGCAGCTCGGAGACATGGGCAAATGAGGACATTCAGCTGGAAGGACCATGCGACGAGGGAGGAATGAAGGGGGCCGAACTTGAATTTAAGCAAGTTAAGACAGAGACACACGGTTTAGCGACAGGGATGGATTCTTACATAGAAGGATCATGTGTCGATGAAGAAACGACAGAGGCAAGACTTGAGGATAATCAAGCAGAACCAGGGTCGTGTGGCTTGTCGACATGGGCAGGTAAGATCACTCATGAGGAGGACACTCACGATGATGGAAGCTCGATAGAGGCAGAACTTGAAGATGCTCAAGTTGAACCAGAATCGGGTGGCTTGCCGACATGGATGGGTGATGATACCCACACGAAAATACAAGACATAGCAAAGTATGAAGAATGCAGACGGAAGTTCTCAAGATTGGAGGAGACGATGAGGGGACATCCCCAGATTCTTGAAGAACTTGTAGCCTTGGAGAGAGATGTTGAGGAACTTTTTCAGGTCAGTCGGAAAAGGGAGCAAGAGACAGTTGCAGAGTGTACGACTGAAGAGGAAGAAGTTTGTGTGACTAAAGAGGTTATCTATGTGCCGACAGCCGAGGATGAACTTGAACTTGGTCAAGATGGAGCACGCACGGGCAGGTTGCCTACATATGTAGATGAAGGTGCTCTCGGGGAGAGGCCTCATGACGATGATACGAGGACATCATATGGACATTTGGCAGGTGAATCATATGCAGAAAGGGGCAAAAACATTTTGTCTATGCTATGGATGGTCGTGCTATGGATGACTATGATGGGGTGTTGGGTGATGAATCAAGGATGGGCCGTGGTTGCAAGACTCGGTGAGGTTACTTGCGACCTTATGATGAAAAGAGCAAGGACCCGTGACGAGGAAGTAAAACCGAACACATGGAGGGAAGTTCGAGGAGAATACCTCCGGCAGAGAGAAGACAATTGCAAAAGGAATGAGGTGTGTAGGAGACCAAATATCCGAAGGGAAGATCGGGAGGCACACCGGAAGCAGATGGAACATGGAGATCTAGGCCAATGGGCCGAATTGATAGATAAAGGAGGGCCGTGTGGCTCACCTCCTTTGAGACTTGCTTAGATGAAAACGGGAGCCGGGCTCACTGTTGGCTGCTCAAGGCAGTGGGCCCGTAAGGTGATTGGGCAGGTTGGTCCTATGTGCAGCAGAGAAGTGGGGTTCCCACGAACCTGAGCCGGGGACCGAATTTGTAGGTGTCCACACATATGTGTAACACTTACGCCGAGATCCATACATGGTGACTTGGAGGTCTGAAACATTGAGGAGCCGGGTCGATGTCTAAATTCCGACTCGATGTAGTAGGGGATGCATACTTCCGAAATTACGAAACGGGAGGGCGACTTGGTATGGAGGACGGAAGAGAGCACGATGGTATGGAGGTTGTCGGGACGACAACGGAATAAGGTGGGGGAGGATGTAACGCCCTGAGGAACGGGCGCTTCACACGACGACGGGCGACCCGAACGAAGGCTGAACGACCACCCACCTGACGATCCGTTTGAAGGCTTGGCACACAAATGACTTAACCGGTGCGACGGAGGTGGCACACGGGCAGCAGGGCGAACGTGGAGACGGACGTCCGAACGAACAATTGGGCAAACGGGTGATCGGAGGAACGATGGCGGTGGGCGACACGACAGTGAGCCCACCCGTTCGAACGCCTGAACGAACAAAGGCGCACAAATCCGGGGCGTTCAACAGTGGAACGAATGGTGGAACAAACAGGTGGCAGACACGACATCGAACGAACCTAGTGTGGGCGCGCATGACATAACGCTGAACGACACGGTGGACAGTCAATTAACCGAACGACAGTAATAGCGGTCGGGGACGTACACACGCGAGTTAGTAAAGCGGAAAGGCGGGCGAAAGCTTATAGTCTCATTGTGTGGGCGGCGTCGTGCACGAAGGCCGACCCACAAAGAGACACGACACGCAACGGTTCGATGTAGATCGGGTCGGCTTGGGGCGTCGAACGATTTAATTAAACAAATTCGGGGGTCGGCTTGGCAAGCCGACACCCCTCCTAACTTGGCGGTGGATCCCTATATAAGTGGAGGCGCATTTGCAAGTTCGATAAAATCATTCGGTCTTCGATCAAGCCTTGAAGACGAGCTCTGCACACAAGCAAAGGGTGCGAAGATGTGAAGAGGGGTCTCGGTCGATAAGGTGGAGTGAGTGGTCGGTATAAGGCAGTTTTAACTGTCGAACATAGATCGAGTGGACAGGTGTATGCGACACACCGCCGGTTGAACAGAATTGACGAACGCATGGTAGAAAGACCCGTCGGTCGAAACAGCGCCAGGTTGAGCGTTCGGCGGAACGACGTCACGGTCACAGGTCTACAACAGTTCGGTAAAGGCCGCAAGCCTGTAGAGGAAGTCGTGAGAGAGTCACGCAGTTTGTAAACGGCAAAGGTTGACGGGTGATCAGTTGGACCGAACGATAGGGCACGGAGTGCCGACAGTCGGTCCACGATCACAAAGGCCGCGGGCCGGTTGTAAACAAAGTCGTGAAGTCTGTTAAGCTCACCCAATTGAATTGGCAAAGTTATAAAACTATTTGGGGCGCAGCTCGTTCGGGAGTTGGCCCCTCCCATTACACGTTGTGTTGATGTACTGGTGTTCACGTGTTTTATAGTTGCGGTTTATGTTTATTGCCAAACAAATTATAATTACATGGGATTATAATTGCTGTTTAATTATGTGCTTATAAATTGATTATAAGTTAAGATTAATGTTATAAGACATTGGAGTTTAACGATAAGTTTGGAATAAACTGGTGTTGAGCGTGTGAGAGGCGTAGTCCACTTTGACCGAACCCGGCGAAAGGTGGTGCCGCACTCCCCGTCAAACGAAAAAAGTAACGGGGGCGTGACAGGTATCCTTGAAACCCCTTATAGGCCTCTCTTTTGTTGCACCCGTGGGGTAACGTCCAGACCATTGTTAACTTTAACAACGGGAGACAGGATGGCTTGGGGTCCACCATCCCAAGCCGAGGCAATGCCACATCATGCCAGGCTGGACGGGGCAGGTCAGCTGACGGTGAGGCATTTGACCGTTGATGAGAGCGGTATATAAATGCCACATGCCCCAGCAGCTCCTGGACTCAAATGACGATCATCCGATTTTCTTTCTGGTTCTGGTCGTTCCCTATAGGTGAAGTGTTTGGGGAGAATTCCCTCGCATCTGAACGTTCATAGATTTCCATTTCAGTTGATCATTTTTGCATTTCCACCATAATGAAGCTTCTGTGCCTCCTCCTTCTAAGCTTCCTGTGCTGGGCGAATGCTTTCAACATCACTAAGATCCTCGCCAAATATCCACAGTACAGCCACTTTAATCACTACCTCACGCGCACGAAGCTCTCAGATGAGATCAACAGCCGGCAGACGATCACGGTGCTGGTAGTGAGCAACGCTGCCATGACCCCTCTCAGCGGCCTGCAACTGGCGTCCGTCAAGCGTGCCTTGAGCTTCCATGTGGTGCTCGACTACTTCGACGCCAAGAAGCTCCACCAGATCACCAACGGCACCACGCTCAGCACCACACTCTACCAGACCACTGGCATGGCCCCGGGCAACGCTGGCTTCATCAACATCACAGATCTGAAGGGTGGCAAGGTCGGCTTCGGCCTTGCAGGGCAAGGGGCCAAGCTGGACTCGACATATGTTAAGTCCGTGAAGCAGGAGGGCTACAACCTGTCCGTCGTGGAGGTGAGTCAGCCGATCACGACCAGCGTGGCGGAGGCGCCTGCTCCGTCCCCCGCTGACGTGAACATCACCGCCGTTCTGATAAAGGGTGGGTGCAAGATCTTCGCCGGCATGATCTCCGCCACAGGGGTCATCGAGACCTTTGAGGACGCCGTCCAGGGTGGGCTGACCGTATTCGCTCCTACGGACGCTGCCTTTACGGGTGTCACCAGCAAGTTTCCGAGCAAGATGTCCACCGATGACAAAGAATCCCTGCTAGAGTTCCACGCGCTGCCCGTGTACAGCCCACTTGGCACCCTCAAGACAGCCAATGGCCCCATCAGCACGATGGCGACCACCGGCGCCGGCAAGTACGTACTGACGGCATCCTCCTCGGGCAACACGGTGATGCTCAATACTCGCATTTGCAAGGCCACGATCAGCGGTACCCTACTGGACGACCAGCCACTTGCGATCTTTACGGTTGATAAGTTGCTGAAGCCCAAAGAGCTCTTCACCGTGGTTCCCTCCTCCGCTCCGACACCGTCACCGTCGAACTCCCCGGTCCCCGCCCCCGATGTCGAATCGCCCGAAACAACGCCCGTCTCGTCGCCCCCTGCTCCGGCCCGACCTTCTGAGAGCCCCACCGAGAGCCCCGCCACTCCCGAATCCAGCAGTACCGCCTCAGCCACTGCAGTTGCAGGTGTGTGCCGTGGGTTATTGGCGTTGTTGGTCGCATGCGTGGGAGTTTTGATGGTATAGGCACGAATAAGAGAACGCTGTGCACCTCCTTGTGATTGAATTCTAAGGAAGTTGGTTCTCTTGTTCTTGCTGTTAGGTCGCCGTTTGGATTATTTGGTCATAAATGAATTACTGATTCATTTTTTTTGAAGTATGTTAATTGGAATATATGTAATGAAATAGTTTTCTCCCCGCATTGCATTTTGTGATTTCGCAGCGTTTAAAGTCGAGATATAGTGATCGTTGGGCAGATGGCCAGCTAGCATTACTGTGATATTATGCTGCCTCTTTCTTTAAATAGAATTGGTTCATTCTTTTGATATGCCGAAGGGAATAGCAGTTTATTTTCATTGCTGTAATGTGTGCATTGTCTTTCCTTTACATATGGTTTCAAGAAAAAGCAAAGTATTAGTTTAATGAGTTAATGGTGTGATATAAATATAAGTATGAAATTTTAAGCCTGGTTCTCAAGTATTTTTAACTCTGAGTTTTTTCGCAAATAATAATATTATGTCGATTTTTTTAATACTATTTTATTTATCATTTAACTTCTGTTTTTCGCAAATAATATTATGTTGACTTTTTTTAATATTATTATATTAAACCTTTTAAAATTTTGATATCATTTAACTTTTATTATAAAAGAATAGAGATGTTGTTTATTGATAGGGTACCTAAGCTTGATTTTTAAACATTTATCCACATATAAAGTACTCAAGGAAGCAAAATATATATGAAAGAAGTTTATTTATTTAAGGAGAGTTGAAATTTGCTATATGGACAAAAACATTTAACCTTAATTTTTATTGTTTTCCGAGCCTGTAGTATGCATTGTATAGTTTGAAGAAAAATTAAAGTAATGGTTTAGTGGATTAATGGTGTGATAGGTTAAAATATAAGATAGAGTCTATTATATTTTTAAGTGGAAACCAAAACTAATCGATGAAAACAATAAGCAGAAAATGAAGAACTTCAATCGTACATAATACAATATTTCTCTAGGGAAAGCAACTACTAAAAACCCTAACTATGTATATTGCATTAACAAGAAGATATGAGAAGAAAATATTATGCTTGTTTATCCTATATTCTATCTCTTTGCCTCACAAGCTAGCTCAAGCAAAACTTAGCCAATTCTACTGCTTGCTAAGCCTCTACTTCCTTGCACAATTCCTAGAGGAATCAACCCATATTTAATTGGGAAATCCACTTTTTCACAACTGCGCAATCCAAAGATAGGTCCTCAATTGATTGCATGCACCATCTGTTAGACTGATAGTACATTGTCCCTGAACTCTAATATGAACTAGGTCTTCATCTAAATTGACATGTATGAGTTACTTATGAGTAAATATTCAGTTAACTAGTGTGGTACTAGTGATGCACTGGTGCACTACTCCACTACTAGACCTCTACTAGTTCCTCCAACAATTAGAACTAGTTTAACTGACTATAACTCAGTTAGATTGAGTTATCTAATTACAACCCCAAAAAACTCAACTGGGCCCCAAAAATTTAGGGATCACTCTACATGACTCTAGATAGACTTTCAACTCAAATTTCCCAAGTCAACTAAGTCAATTTAACTTAATTAACTACTACAAGTTGCTATGAGAATATAATTACAATTGTAATTCACAATTTAATTTAGAAACAACTTAAATTGGAATTTCTTGCTGCTATTCTTAACACTCCCTCTCAACAAGAAAGGGAATATCAGCTACCCCAATCCTATCTCTGTGAAGCTCAAATTTGTATCTTGACAAAGCCTTTGTAAAAATATCTGCATCCTGCTCCTCTGTGGTAATGTACTCCAACAACATAATCCTCCTTTGCACACAATCTTGAATATGATGATACTAGATATTAGTATGCTTGGATCAATCATGAAAAATCAGATTTTTAGAGTTTGATACAACCCTGATTGTCACAGTAAATCATAGTTGGATCCATCTGCTGACCAAACAAACCAACCAAAATATTCATCATCTAGATAGCCTCACAAGCTACTTGACTGGCACCCATGTACTCTGCCTCTACTGCACTGAGTGCAACTGATCTTTGTTTCCTACTGTACCAAGAAACACTTGATGACCCAATACTGAAGATCCCTCTTGATGTTCTCTTCCTGTCGGTTGGACTCCTTTCCCAATCTGCATCGATGAAGCCTTGAAGCTTCACTCCCTCTATCTGTCTGTACCATAAAACATAATGAGTAGTTCCTCTAAGGTATCTCAACACATGCTTAGCTACCTTCCAATACAACTTAGTCAGCTTAACCATCACTTGACTAAGATGGTTAACTGCATAACACATGTCCGATTGTGTTTTCACCAAATACATGAGTGAACCAACAAGTTGCTTGTAAATAGTAGCCTCCACTACTTCACTGAAAGAAGCATCCTCCTTCCTCCAATTACCTATTAGAGGAGTCTCCATGGGTTTACTGCTCTCCATGTGGAACCTTTTTAGTATCTCGTTGGCATACTTTCCCTAAGAGACAAAACGTTCTTCATCACCTTGCCGTACTTCCATGCCCAGAAAGTAGTGCATGAGCCCCAAGTCCTTCATTTCAAACTCTCTTACAAGATCCTCTTTGCAAGAATTTATCATATTATCATCACTTGTTAGAATCAAGTCATCGACATATAAAACAATAATCAACAATTTACCTTCCACCACAATATGGTAAAGGTTCACATCTGCTTCACTTTTGGTGAAGCCCAACCTGGTGAAGTAGCTATCGATCTTGGTGTACCAAGCACATGATGCTTGTTTCATCCTATACAATGCTTGCTTGAGTCGGTGCACATGTGACTCTCGATCGAAGGTCTCAAAACCTTCAGGGTTCTTTAATACACCTCTTCCTTAATCATTCAATTAAGAAAGGTTGTATTTACATCCATCTAATGTATCTTCCATCCCATTTGTGTTGACAATGCCAATATGGACCTGATCGATGAGTACCTTGTAGTAAGAGCAAAGGTCTCATTGTAATCAATCCCCTTTAGCTGAGAAAAACCCCGGGTCACAAACTTGGCCTAATGTTTCTTCGCACTACCATCCCCTGCTTCCTTTACCTTGTAAAGCCATTGGGAACTCACCATTGACTTGTCTTCCGGTGTTGGCACCACATCCCAAACACTGTTCCTGACAATGGAGTCATACTCCTCAACCATGGCATCAACCCAAACCGGTTGCTGCACTGCCTCCTCAAAATAAGATGGATTTGTCTCAACAAATCCGCTCATAAGAGCCATCTATCTAGTTTACCTCTCTGGTGACCTCCTCTACCTGCGTTGTGATGTGGGTGCTCCCACAATCTCTCTCACATCATGCAATAACTTGTTAGCCTTTCTGATGCACTTTCTCCCATCTCTGGAATATTCTTCTTCAGTGGGTGTCTCCACTCCTTGATCCTCTGCATGTGGTTTCTCCACATCAATATGAGGTTCCTCCTTAGGAGCTAAAAGCTCCTCAACTGCATGTAGTTGATGCTCCCTCTCAAGGGAACATCTCATGGCCTTCTCTTCATCGAATTTAACATCCCTCCGAACCACTTTCATCCTGTTGGTCGATGGGTACACTCGATAGTTATGAGGTGTACTAGTGTACCCCACAAATATCCCCAATTTTGTTATTGGCTCAAGCTTCTTTCGTGCATCTTTGGTTACATGGAAGTAGACCAATGAACTAAAAATCCTGAAGTGACCCACATCTAGTCTCTTCCTTGAAAAGTCCTCTTTCAGTGTACTCATCCTGAGAATTCGATGAGGGATTCTGTTTTGCAAATAAACATATGTGTAGCATGCCTTAGCCCATAAGTGTAGTGGTAAGCTCTGATCATGCAACATCGCCCGTGTTGCCCCTACTTTGCTTCTATTCTTCCTTTCAACCACCCCATTCTGCTGCAGGTTATGAGGTGCGACCAACTCTCGTTGAATGCCTTCTGTCACACATAAGTTTTTAAACTCATTCGACACATAATCTCCACCATTATCACCCTTGAGAGTTTTAACATTCTTTCCAGTATCTTTCTCAACCAATGCTTTAAATTCACAAAAATTTGCAAAAGTTTGATCTTTCTTCTACATGAAGAAGATCCAACATTTACGAGAAAAATCATCAACAAATATAACATAATACCTATGCTTGGTCATGGATGTTGTCGAGAACGATCCACACAATTCTGAATGGACTTGATCAAGGATCGTATGTGCTAGACTATCTTTGTCGTGAAAGGAAGCTGGTGTATTTTCCTAAAGTACACCCTTTGCATGTGTCAACCTGCTCTAGTGTACCTTTGGGAAGACCCACACAAATTTGCTGCATGATTTTGAAAACACCATGATGTAAGTGGCCCAACTGCCTGTGCAACAACTCATTGATGCCTCAGCTCTGCACCTTCTCTGCTTTCGTGCTCAAGGCAGCACAATCATCTACCTCCAACTTGTAGAGATTCTTCACCCAAACCCCTATCCTCTTTACTTGTCCCATGGCTATGTGATGAAGGAATGCCTTTCCCTTACTAAAGATCACATCATAGCCTCTATCCTCCAACATGGCAATAAATACCAAGTTCTTCTTCAAACCAGGAACATAGATAACATCTCGCAAAGTGAGGGAAGAACCTGACTCCCTCTGAAAGGTAACTACACTAAGCCTAGTAGCATTATAACTCCTGCATCACCCATCTTGATATGCATATGGAGATCCTTCTCCTCCAAGTTACAAAAGAGATCCTTGTTACTAGTCATGTGGAAAGAAGCTCCACTATCTAGGTACCATACACTACCCATCATTGATGACACCATACATATGATGAGGGTAAAGTCCAATTCGAATTGTGAGGTAAGAGCCTCACCTCCTACTACTCCTCTTGAGGGCTTCTTACTGACCTTCTTGAGTGGGCACTTTGTGGCAAAATGTCCTAACTCGTGACAATGAAAGCACTTGACTTTTGACATGTCCTTCTTCTTACCTCCATGACAAGAATCCGATTTGGAATGGGATGCCTTCCCCTTCCCTTTATTTTCCTTACCCACTAAGACACAGTTTTCCTCATCATTAGTCTTTGATGAGGAACCACCTTTGTATTCCTCCAAATATCTTCATGTACCAAATCCGACCACATCCATTCCCAATCTGGTAGATTCTCCCTACCATTGACAAAGTCATGATAACTGTGCCAACTATTGGGAAGTCCTAGAAGAGCTAGCTCACCATATCTTCCTCAGTAACAGTAATCCTGAAAATTCCAAGCTCATCCCGCCAATGGGTGAACTTGGTCAAGTACTTCATAATAGAGTCACCCTTCTCCATCTTGATATTTTTGAGTTTGTCTTTTAGTGCAAATTTCCTATGGTCACTTCTATTTTGAAACAGGTCCATCAATGCCTTCCAAATTAACTATGGAGTATCCTTGCCATGGAGACTTGAGACAATGTGGTCTTGAACTCCCTCTAGAATAATCCTTCTTGCTTTTGCCACACACTTTCTCCATTCAGCCAGATCTTTAGCATCCGATGCTAGAGGCTTAGGAATGGCATGATCTATGAATTCATTGAGGCCATTGTCTTCCATCACTGCCTCCATCTTGTCCTTCCAAGCTATGTAATTCGAGCTTCCCTCCAAGGCATAATCAAGTCGCAACCCGTAGAAAGACATATTGCTTCTTTGAAGTATGAACTTGCAAATTCGATTTTGACTTGCACAAAAAACTTGAAATATCCTCTTCTATACTGTGTTCAACTTCGATACCATGTATATTTTGACTGTAGATTCAACAACTTATTTGACATGTTAAAACGCAAGACAAGAATCTACTCTACTTTTCAACGAAAACCAAAATTGATCGATGAAAATAATAAGAAGAAAAGGAAGAATTTTAATCACACATAACACAATATTTCTCTAGGGAAAGTAACTACTAAAAACCTTGACTATCTATATTGCATTAACTAGAAGATCTAAGAATAAAATATTATTCTTGTTCGTCTTGAACAATTCCTGCACTAGTATATTCTATCTCTCTACCTCACAAGTTAGCTCAAGACAACACTTAGCCAATTCTGCTGCCTGCCAAGCCCCTACTTCCTTGGGCAATTCCTAGAGGAATCAACCCATACTTAATTGGGAAATCCACTCTCCATAACTGCGCAATCCAAAGATAGGTCTTCAACCGATTACATGCAACATCTGTACAACTCGGAGAATTATACAACTGATAGTACACTGCCCCTGAACTCTCATCTCAACTGGGTCTAGTTAACTTGTGTGGTACTAATGATGCACTGGTGCACTACTCCACTACTAGACCTCTACTAGTTCCTCCAACTGTTAGAACTAGTTTAACTGACTATAACTCAGTTAGACTTAGTTATCTAATTACAACTCCAAAGAACTCAACCTAGGCCCCTAAAATTGAGGGATCACTCTACACGACTCTAGATAGACTTCCAACTCAAATTTCCTAAATCAATTTAACTTAATTAACTATTACAAGTTGCTATGAGAATATAATTACAATTGTAATTCACAATTTAATTCAAAAACAAATTAAATTGAAATTTCTTATTGCTAATTTTAACACCATTTATTTTAAAACATTTTCTTATGTTTTTTTGGTTCTTTTATAATGTTTTTCCCAAATAATATTATGCCAATACTATTTTATTAAATATTTTAAAATTTTACTATCATTTAACTTTTACATAGATATCAGGAAAAATATTTATAACATCCTAGATATAATAACAAAAATATGTCTATCAAAAATATTTATAACAACATAAATATGATATTAAAAATATGTTTATGTTAAAAAAGTACATATTTATGTTTGAAAAGTACGTCGAAAAAGATAATGTAAACTTAGGTGGTTGAGCGATAAACTTAAGGTAGGTTGAAAATAAAACCATCGACCAAATGAAATCATACATGATAAATCTTTATAAACATTTAAATGCTCTCTCTTATTTTTTTCATACATGATTTCATCTATTTATAGATTTATAAACATTTAAATGCTCTCTCTTATTTTTTTCATACATGATTTCATCTATTTACAATAAATAGATCCAATAAATAAATATTATTTTGAACCATTGGAAGGTTTTATTTAATAATTTTGAAAGTCTTTTTAGTCTTCTCCATTTGTGAGTGTACTACTTATACTTTAGGCTTTTCCACTAAGAAATGTTTGATAATATACTAACATTCTACTAGAATCCACTTCTCTTATGTTTGATAATATACTAACATTCTACTAGAATCCACTTCTCCTATTGAGATTTTTTATCTAAGGAATACTAATATAGATAACATTCCAATTAGTTTTTTTATTTGACTATTATCTATGGATGATATGTTGAACTCATAGCTAGTGTTGTTCCACTCATTTTTCATAGTTCTATCCAAAATTTTCTCATAAATATATGTTTGTCACTTACTATTTAGGAAATCACCAAAGTATATGAATTTTCTTCATGAACACTTCAACCATTTGGATTGTGATATATCAATTTTGAATTCCAAAAAATATGCATGTGTTGTGACTATATCTATAGCCAAAAAATGACATCCTTACCTTCTAAGTGTGACATTATTGCAATGAATTCCATTGATATCTATTCTCATCTTTGATTATATATGTGTCGAAGTTGAAGTGAACCTAGAACCTTAAATAACTTTCCTTTATTTTTTGAGTACTCCTAACATTCTCTTACATATACTTGAATATATTTCTTCATTCCTTCCCCAAAAATATCTTTTTTGATTCATTGAAATGTTTTAAAAAACCTTAAATTTCCTACCATTGGAGAGTCATGATAATCACTTTATATTTGTCACTTTAACTTTGATTGATTAAGGACATAAAACTGTGATACCCTTTATCAAAGAATATATATCTTCCCTCTCAATGTTCCATAGAGCTCACTCCTTATTTTAAATGTTATGTTTTCTATCTAGTGTAGTTTTTAGCATTCCATTAATGATGAGCTTCTTCCAACCAAGTAGGAGTGGAAGATGTAATGGAATAAAAAATATAGGAATGTTATATTTTGGAAAGGACATTTTCTACCACCTTCTCCTTCCTTTTGTAAATTATTTCAAAATCAAACCCTTGCATTTGCACTACCATTTTTTTTCCTTCTAATGATGAGCTTTATCTAAAAAGTAATTTTGTCTATATCATGGTATGTCTTGACTTTAGAATGCCTCACAATGAGATATTTGCCAACTTTTTATTACATCTAAAATTGTTGTTGTTTCTTTTTTTATATGTAGATTTCACCCAGTATTTTCCCTTAAATTATTTACTTTCAAAAGCCAATAGTATCCCTTCTTGTGTCAATATCCTTATCTTGATTCACCACATTCAACTATAAACTTGTTCCTAAAATTAGTTCTTTCCAATAAATTTTGGTAATCTCTTATAAGACCCAAAAATCCTCTAGGACTCTTGATACTCTTAGGAATAAACCACTTGTGATAACTTGGAAATTTTAAGCGTCCACCTTAACCCCTTCCCATGAAACAATATAGCCAAAATATTCTATTTCTTTTTTCCCAAAAGTACATTTGGATCTTTTCACATATTATTAGTTGATTTAAGGAATTTGTAGGAGCTTATCCACATGTTTAATGCAGTGTTCCTATGATATGTTGTAGATTGGTATATCATGAAAGAAAACCAATAAAAAATTTATAAAATAATTTGAAAAGTAGGAGAAACATTAGGTAACCTAAAAACATGACCAAAAACACATAATTCCCATCATGTGTTCTGAATGTTATTTTCAGAGTGTCTTCTCTTAATCTAACTTAGTGATTTCTTGATTTAAGATCTAACTTTGAAATATGCCACTCCATGAAGCTCATATTATAACTCATCAATATTCGAAGATATGGAAGTTATCCTCGATGGTGATTTTGTTTAGATGTATATAATCATGACACATCCTTCACACATTATATTTTTTCTCACCATCACTTCAAGAGCTGAAAAGGAACTCATAATTAGTTGAACAATACCCAAATCTATCATGACTTGTGCCATTTTTTTCAATCTCTCCATCTCGTTGATGAGGATATATATAAGTCTTTTTAATTGGAAAAATAATTACATGTATTAATTGAATTTTTTGTTCACCATCTCAAGATGCCCCTTAGGAATTTTACAGAAAATGTTATATTGCTTTTTCAATGTGCATTTTAATTTCTTTGGAATATTATCATCTCTATATTTTACTTCCAAATAATAAAGCCTAACCACAAATCTCATATCACTTTTTTTAAGGATATTTTCCAGTTTATGAGAGTTAATAACTTGTTAGGCTCCATATTTTAACCATTTGAGTTCATAGTTTCTTCCAATTCAAATCTCATTAATAATTCCTTATAGTTTGTAGAAATTGTACCCAATAATATCTAACATTAAATCCCCATAACACCACTGTCTTTGACTTAAAGAATAATCATTATTGCATGTGATAGTTGGTGGTAAGTCTAGGTCACATAGTTATGAAGCCATATGACATCATAAAGGAGCATAAGAGTCTCCATCCCAAAGGAATTTGAACCTCCTCTATTCCCATACTAATTTGAATTATCCTAAACTATCATCATTCTTACCCTTGCTACCATTCTTCTCCCTATGGGAACCATATCCTTAAACATTAAAGACACCATTAAAGCTCTTAGAACTACATTTCCATGCAAAATATTGATATTAAAACTTATGAATGACCAAATTGGGCCGTGAAAGTGAAAATAGTAAACCTTGTTTAAAAACCTCCTTATTCCTTGTAAATTATTACTCATGGGGTGTTTAGTGCCAGGTATAACTTGGTCATGTTATTTTAAAATCCATACAACAAATTGGGCTCTTTCTTTCCACACTAAAGGCAATTGGGGAAGAAGATTCATAAGGGACTAATAAGAAGAGAGTAAAAAACCCTTTTCTTTTACTATGAAGGTAAGTGAAAGAGAATGCCAAGGATGTTGATGGTTGGATGGTTTCTTAGAGAATTTTGTGGTGAAAAATCTAGTTGAACTTGAGAGTTATTGGGTTGGGTTAGTGGTCTAAGTCCTTAGCTAGTTTCCTTCACCTTGGTTGTATCATGTTCTCTCTTTAGGGTGGAATCCATACGGGTGGAAAAGAATTATGAGAAAGGGGAAATTTTGCGAGAATAATAATTCGCTTGGTCTAAATCTTTTAAGTTCTGTTTTTTCCTCCATTATATTTTGGGTCAATTTTATTTGGAAATTTGGTAGTAGGTTTCCTGCAATATAAAAGTTCAAATTGCATTGGGCCATGATAAAATTTGGTAAACGATTTGAATGGTTTGTGTTTAATACCAATGGGAATTAAAAGTTTAATGTGTATTAACTTTATTATGAATGTGTTTAAGTTAATTTAATTTTTGGTTCATAGTTTAAATGGTTTTAGGTTAATATTAATTGGAATTAAAAGGCTAAAATGTATGTATTGGGTTATTTTTTTTTTCTTTGTAACATCTAATTCTATGAACTGGAAATCAAAATATTTTTACATAAGTTGGCGGCTGCAAGGGTAGAAACCCGCAAGCCTTTCACATTACAAAACTGCCCCATTACTGTAAAAACCGGGGAGAATCAGAGACATACAGCCAATTATATTGGCTTTACAAGCATACAAAGAGTGATGAACAAGAAGATAAACAGAGAAACAAAACTGGTAGCCCGGGTCCAAGAAACAAACAGATGCCGCATCGATGAGAGACCCAAAACTGGAATTGATGCTGTCAAGATGAGTCCTGGCCAAAATGCCTGGGAAATGCTCCCGGAGCATCCACCGAAGAACCAAAAAAAGCAAACCACATCGCCAATTATTCATTTTTCTCAGCTTCCCTCTGTGTCTCCTCAGCCTCCAGACACGCGTCGTCCTGACTGAGTAGCTCTTTATCACCCAACACTTTGCCTTCTGGCACCTTGTCGGTGGTTCCTGCATCGGTCTCCACTTCGAATTGATCACAATCAACCAGGGGAGGGATTATGGGGGGCGAATTGACCTGCATAACCGGTTCAGTCTCCCTTTTTATACCCATAGAATTCTTGGCAGAGGAGCGCTCACTACTGTGAGAGGAATTGGGGTCAATGCAGGAGAGAGGGGCGACCTGGTTAACTTCTTCAGACATGATAATGGTAATCTAGGCGGAAATCAGAGGCCTATTCAGGTTGCTCTGGAATTTGAAATGGGTGGACTGAAAGGCACTGTTAGGAATCGACTGGCGAGAAGGATTGCTGGGAGGAGGATCCTTAGGAGAGGAGGAAAGGTTGATGGTCGTGAGCACAGGGTTGGGTGGAGGACGAGCAGAGGGTCACTTGCTGCTACCAGGGCGATCACCCGAACGGGTTCGCTCCCCTGGATGCTTCATGTTACTAACAGACACCAAAAACCCAAAAGAACAGATCCTAAACCCAGAAGAATGCCTCAAATGAACCGTAGGCTCGAGAGAATAAACAAAGGAGGCTTGAGACCGAGAAACATAGCAAATATAACTGATGTTGCAATGAATAAACCACTTACCCTAGGTCACCGAAGGAGTTCCTCTATGCAGCACACAGGTAGAATGGAGGTGTTGCAAATTCAAACCCGAACAGGCTTGAATCTCACCTCTGAAACCAAACTCATTCTCACCTTGGCACCCTATCTGAAGAACAAACTGAGCACCAGAAGCCTGAACCCAGGAAGTGGAGAAAACCACGGGGAGCTCCATGTAAATAACCCACAGTAGGCAGCTTCGGGCCTCGACTTGCATTAATGGCGCCGACCTGCTCCAGCATACCGCCATAAAAAAATTCTTCCCGCAATCGGAAGAGATCTGGGGCTCCATGCTGCGAAGCAGGTGGCAGTACTAGGGGCGTTTAATATGCATGAATGCCATTTATGGCTAGGACGGCACCCGGATCCAAGAGTGCTCCCTCAGGCTCAGGTCTTTCCTCTTGCACCAGATTGTTGAAGTTAAGCAGTTGGGATTCCAATAAGAGATTTGCTGGAGCACCAACAAGAAGAGGCCGACCACAGTCCACTCCCAAGTTAGCAAGGAGGTCCGCAACTTTGTTCCCATCTCTTCTAATGTGAGTGAAGGAGATCTCCCTGTTAAAACTAATCCATCACTCAATATGCAATAGTTGTTGAGCCACTCTCCAACTATTGCAAATTTTGGAAGAAGGGGAGCCGTGAAGGATCCTCGTAGCCATTTGAATGAGGATTTGAGAGTCTCCCTCAATGATGAGCGGAAAAAGGTTCCTGTCTTGTGCTATTAGAAGCCCTTGCCAAAGACCTTCTAACTCAGCAGAATTGTTGGTATCCCAGCCATGAGAGCCCAATAAGATTATAATATTGTTTCCTTTGTGGTCTCTGATAATTCCTACGAATCTTGAGTTCCCAGGGTTACCCTTGGATGCCCCATCGAAGTTGAATTTATATAGGTCTTTTGGGGGAGGTGACCACTTCACCAGAGGTTAGCATTTAGGGGGCCTTGTTCCCTTGATTAACTGGTCTTGCTTTCTGTGGAATTCCCAATTATTCCAGATTGATTGTTCCTGGGGGAGAGTGGGGAGATCCTCTTGGTACCAAGTTTTTGAAGATATGGTTTCTTCAATGTTTTGCTTTATGTTTTTCCATATCTCATCCAGAGATTTGAATTGATCTTTGAAGATTCTGCCGTTTCTCTCTTTCCAAATGGTCTAAGTTACAAAGCCTGGGATGAGCTTCCAAAGGAAATTTAGTAACTTGCTTTGATAGGGGTGGGGGTCCCAGTTGCATATTGTAGCCGTTATGTCTCCATTCGCTCCTGCCTCTTTCTGACAACGAAAATTTATTTTTTGCCAAAGCTTATATGCTAACGGGCAGTGATACCAGAGGTGTTCGATTGTCTCTTCTTCTTTTTTGTAATTAAAGCATATGGAAGGACCAATAAAGTTTCTTTTCCTCAAGTTGTCCCAAGTAAGAACCCTTTTGTGGTAGAGAAGCCAAAGAAAGGTGGAGATTTTTGGCCAAATAGAAGGATCCCATATCTTGCTCCATAGCTTGTCGGGCCTGGATTGACCTTTAATGAGGAAATTGTAAGCCTCTCTGGTGGAGTAAGTGCCTCTTTCTTCATAACCCCATCTGAGAACGTCTTTTTCCTCAGAATATTGTATTTTCCTTTTTGTTAGTTCTGTGTCCAGAGTTTGCTGTTCTTGTATAGTCCCATGAGCTATGATTTGAGAAGCTTTGTGCCATTCTCTGTAGTCTTGTTGGGCAGTAATGCTCCAGAAATTTCCAACCTTGATTGGGGGGTGGAGATCCTGTTCCAGGGGTACAATATTCAGGAAAAGGTCTCTTAGTTTGGGCGACTATTTCCAAGAGTCATCCCAAAATCGAGCCTGGTCTCCGCTTTTCACCTCCCAAAAACTGTGCTGCTGAATGAGGTTCCTGTGAAGTTTTGTTGAGTTCCAACTAATTGAACCATTGCACATCTCTGATATTCTTATAAGTTCCTCTCTAAGACAGTTTCCTACATATTTGGCTATCCATAAAATAGCCCATGGAGTGAGAGGGCCCGAGAGCCATCTCCACCAGATCCAAACTCCCATGACTGCATTGCTGTGAGTGGGATCTCGTAATCCAATGCCACCTCCTTTTTTGGGAATACATGCAATTTCCCATTTTATGAGTGCCCATTTGCGGTGAAGTCCATTGCTTCCCCAGAGAAAAGCCCTTTGGATAGCTTTAAGTTCTTTGAGAACCCATTTCGGGGCTCCCAGAATGGAAAAAAGGTAAAGGGGCATGGCCTGAAGGATGGCTTTGATCAAGACAAGATGGCTGGCCATGTTGAGAGATCTATGGGTCCAAGAGGAGAGTTTAGCTTCCAGCTTGTCTAAGAGAGATTTCCAGGAGGAGTGCTTCAAGTTGGAGGCAATGAGGGGGGCTCCCAGATAAGTAGAGGGGAGTTTGGCTGAGGAGAATCTTAGGATTCGTAAAATGGCTGACTGGATAACAGAGGGAGTGTGAAAAAAGAAGATTTGAGACTTGGACTGATTAATAGAGGCGCCAGACGCTTCTGAAAAAACAGCTAAAAGGGATTTGAGATGCCTAGCTTCCTGGACTGAGGGGTGCTCGTAAAGCATAGTGTCATCCACAAATTGTTGGTGAGTGACTACAGGGGAATTGTGGAATGAGAGACCTTTGAGACGAGTAGCTTGCTGAGCATGCTTGATACTTCGCCCAAGACCTTCCACCGCTATGATAAAGAGGAAAGGGGAGAGGGAATCCCCTTGCCTGATGCCATGGGAAGGATGAAAGGTTTCAGAGGGAATGCCATTAATTAGAACTGAGAAGAAGGAGGATGTTATGAGGCTCATAATCTATCGAACCCAGGAAGCATTGAAACCAAAAGCCAATAGAATCCTTTCAATGTAATTCCAGCTGAGGCTGTCAAAAGCTTTTGAGAGGTCGAGTTTAAGAAGCATATCTGCCTTCTTGGAGATCTTCAAGGAGTGAATTATTTCATGCGTAAGGATGATCCCATCCGTTATCTGTCTACCTTCCACGTATCCAGACTGTTCCGGCGAGATGATCAGAGGAAGTAGAAGCTTTAGTCTGGTGGCTATAATTTTTGAGATTATTTTGTGAATAATATTACAGAGAGAAATCAGTCTGAACTTGTCCGGTTTACAAGGCTTCTCTACCTTAGGAATCAAGGCTATGAAGGTGGCATTTATTCCTAGAAACATCCATCGAAGAGAGTGCATCTCTTCCACAACCTGCCAGACCTCATTCTTGATAAGGTCCCAGAAGTTGTGGAAAAAATTGGAGGTAAAACCATCCGGACCTGGGGCTTTGTTGGCTTTTAGTTGTTTAACTGTTGTTTCCACTTCTTGAAGATCGACCGGTTTGAGGAGCATTTGATTATGCTCATCTGATATGAGTCTGGGAATTTTGCTGGTGATATTTTGAATGGCCTGAGAATGGTCACTGATTGGTTCTTTGTGCACATGCTTGAAGTAATTGATGAGTTCGGCGTCGATCTCTTCATGTTTTTCAAGTTTAACGCCTTGCTCATTTTGAATGTGAGTAATATTATTATGCATTCTGCGTTGAATTGTGGTGTTATGAAAGAATTTGGTATTTTTTCACCCTATTTAAGCCACCAAATTCTTGATTTTTTCTTCCACAACATTTCTTCCTGTTTTTCTTTTTCCATAAGTTTCCTTTTGAGGGTTTTTTCCTGTTCAGCAAGATCATCGGATCTGCCCAGAGTAATGATCTTTTGCTGCAATTACTTCATATCCTGTTCGATATTTTCTTTCCCGTGAAAAATATTGCCAAATGCAGTTCAATTCCAATATTTGATTTTGCCTTTGAGGTGCTTGAGTTTTTGTTGAAATTGGAACATTTTGGAACCTGGAGGTGGATGAAAGCTTTTCCATTCTGTATTGATGAATTTATGGAAGTCAGGATGGGTCAACCAGAAGGCTTCAAAGCGAAAAGGTTTGCGGGTATTGTTCCCCAGTCGAGACCAATAGAGTGAAATGGGCCAATGATCGGAGCCAGTAAAGGGAAAGATAGAGGCAACAAAATCCCCCCCCTAGATGGATGGCATTATCTGAGAGAAGAAATCTGTCCAACCGAGATGCAATTTGGAAGCTTCCAGCTTGTTTGTTGTTCCATGCAAAAATGCCATTATTGAAGGGGAGATCAATGATCCGGATTTAAACAGGAACACAACAAATTACAGAGATAACCATATACACAAATATGCAGCGGAAATAATGCTTCATTTCATTAATGGAAAATACTGAAATATGCTTACAATCAGAAATGGAA
>APFE031040408.1:52513-77803 GCA_000404065.3 Pinus taeda
GAAGGCCTATTTATTGTTGAGAAACAATGAAAGAAACCCTTCACATTCCAAAACCTAACCCTAGGAGATGAAACGCCAAACTGTGGGCCCCGTTTGGGGGTAAGTTTGTACATCAACTTCCCGGGGTCGTAACTTTAGCATATGATCTCCGTTTGACGCGTACAATAGCTCATTAGAAAGATCTATTCGAGCACTATTCCCGGATTCCCCAAAAAACGTCGTTTAGGGCCTCAAAACGGCTCCGGAAGTTCAGGACCCGAAAAACTGCTAAAAATAGTAAGTTGTGCTACAATTAAGGAAACTGAAAATGCCAAGAAAGACAATGGTTGGGGTCTAGGTGGACTTGGCAAATGGCCACCAATATCCGCCTGGATCAATCAATGAGCCAGTTATTTTGAATAAAGTCCATCAAGAGTGTTCCATCTTGAGAGCTTCTGCCCCTACCTCCTCTTCTTTCATCCATTCTTGTGATCATGTTAAAATCTCCACCTGCAATCCAAAGAGGAAGTGGTCTGTCCTGATTAAGAGCTGAGATGAAGTTTAGTATCTCTTCTTTTCGGTGAGTTTCCTGTGGGAAGTAAACATTGGTTAGGAGTCCATATTGGTTTGTTCCTAAAATGTGAAAAGTAGCTTGGAGAAAGTTCCTGTGAGCATGGAAGTAAGTGAGCTCCACAGCTCTGGAATCCCATATGATGGCGATGCCTCCTGAGGCTCCATTTGCATCAATTGCTGTATTATGACTTCCAGGCCAGAATTTATTGGCTAGCTTGTCCAACACTATGGTGTCACACTTTGTCTCTTGCAAGAATATAACCTGAGGGTTTTCTTGCTTTACCATGTTTTTGAGTAGTCGGGTTTTCCTGGGACCATTAAGCCCTCTAATATTCCAAGAAATTAGCTTCATTGAGAAATATTAATATCAGGACTAAAGTACTTAGTTAACTTGGCATATTTGCCTGAATCCACTAAGATTTGCCACCTTAATTTTTCTTTGAAGGACAATTTTCCTACCTCGCTTTTTAATGTCCTTGGAAATGAGTCGCCGGTCCCAAGAGCTACATGTTTGGATACCTAAAGATTTCTGCCTTTGAGCTCTTGATAAAAACTCTTCCAAGTTTTTGAGCTGTCCTGCTGGAATGTTGTCAAAATTGTTGGTGGTGCATGCCTTTTCAAGGCTCGGGAGATCCAGATCCCCTATATCTATTGTGTCTGTTTCTTCATCGATGAATTGAGAGTAATCTTGTTCTTCCATTAGTTCTTCTTCTGTACCGATAGACGATAGTGGATTCTCCATTGGTTTATCTTGGGTATTCCATGCTACATCTTTTTGTTCTTTTGAGGTCGAAGCTTCCTTACCCTTGGCATCTGATGGAGCCCTGGTGGATCCTCCTTTTTTGTTATTGTCATCATTCTTAGGTTTTGTTCTGACAAGTTCAGTTGAGTTTCAGATTGATCTGCTAGGGCACCAAATTTGTTGCTGGTGGATGGCTTTGGTTGGCTAGATTGCGCTACTTTTGGTTTCGGGGCTTGCTTCTTATGTGCCCTTCGACGACTAGCCACCTTGATGAATCCAGTTCCGTCTGAGACTTCCGGATCTGAAATAGGGGAGGGTTTCTGATTTAAAGGGCAATCTCTGAATAAGTGCCCAAGAGCATGGCATCTTTGACGACGAAACGACACATGTTCATAGTCAATAATTTGTAACCAATCCTTGTCAAAGTAAGAGATGTTTACCGCATCTGGAAGAGCTTGGTTGAGATCCATATAAACAAAAATTCTAGCATAAGAGGTATATTTACCTGTCTTCATTTCTTCGGCTGTTTTGACAAACTCACCCAGAGTGTTTCCTATCGCTTTCAGAGAGTCTTCCTCCCAAAATTCTGAAGGGAGTGAGTATAGGCGGATCCACACTGGAGCCCAGCTGAGGTCCACCGTGTCATGGTTGAAACGTTCTACCCATCCTTTGAGAAATAATCCGGCAACGTTGAAGAAGTAAGGTCCGCCATCCAGGACTCTATTTCGGTCCTCCAAGTAGTTGAAGATAGCTGTGAAAAAACCTTTCGGTCCCAACTACAAGGTAATGTGCCCTTTTGGGTGCCATTTCGCGTTTATCCAGCTTCGCAGTGCTCTTTCGGTCGGCCACATCCCTATGAACTTCCCTATGAGAGCATGATCTTTCATGAACTGTATTCTTGCTTCAATATGATGTCCAGGCAGTTCAACTCTTGGTCGAATCATTGCGACTGGTTTGCATGTCGCTAAATGAACCTCTCGCACTTTGTCTCCGTTCTAGTTTGGGTTTTCTTTCTCTGCCAGGTTCTCAGACATTTCATTGTCGTTTTGTGGGGGAGGTTCTTCACCTCCCCCCGACTGGGGTTCCATACGAGGTGTACCCACTGTCCTGAAATCGAAGATCTAGTTCCGTCCTTGACCACTGATCACGGAAGAAAGACCAGACCTGCCGTTGTTGCAGGTGTAGAGGGACAGAGCCTGCCCTTGTCATAGGCGCTCAAACCCTAGCGGCCGCCATCGCTTGCTCCTGAGTCCTCTCGCCATAAGTGCTTGATATTAAGGTGTTATGTATTGGGTTATTAATTCCAATTTTAATTTGTATTAATTTTATTATGTATCTGTTTAAGTTAGTTTAATTTTTGGTAAACAATTTGAATGATTTTAGGTTAATATCAATTGGAATTAAAAGGCTAAATAGTATTGCCCATAATAAATAGCTGAATATTTTTATGTTAATTCAAATTATGGTAAATGGTTTGATTATTTTTTGTTAATGCCAATTTCAATGTATAAGAAATTAGTTCAAAAAAATTCATTTTCTTTTCGTTTTTGAGTAAGAACTTATAAAATCAAAATTAAGTAGTTTAGATGGAATATTTTATTTTTTATTTTCTTAGATGTAGTTTAAGGAGGTGATGTTTGGATTTTTATTTTTCTACAAATTTTGTTAAGATCATAATATCTAAATTGTATTTTTGAATGTAAAAATGCATTCAACACTCTATAAATTCTCTTGGAGAACTATTATGTAGCAACAACATAAAGTTGCAATTTTCTCAAATTTGAACTAAATTTTGAGCAAATCCACAAAAAAAAAATCATTACCTCATAAATTTATTTTTGTAATGCAAAAGTTAATTGAATTGTAATTAAAAATTTTCTAATTAACCATATTTTATATAGATATATTTATTAATTTCATTATAATTAATTCTATTTACGTCTAAAATCAAAATTCCAAATATCTTTCAATGTTTTAGCATCATAAAGGGATTCTTCTTAAAATAACAACCAATTGGCCATTGATAATAAACCAATGGACTTCAACTCTAATAAATGTGGAGTTTGAACCTATCACTAGAAAAGAAGGAACCATAAAGATATTGGAGTGGTGATAAATATGACTTACATAAATAGCAAAATAGGAATATGATATAATACACACAATATTTTATTAAACCAGGCCAATTCCTAAAATTGATACACGATGCTTGACATGGTCTCCTTATAAAGGATATTAACTCCTACTAAAAATCTACAACAATCAAGGCTCAATTTCTACACATTCTAGAACATTCACTTGAGTTCTACATAATCCAAAACATCATATTTCTCCATTAACTCTAAGTCTCCCTGTTAATGGAGAAATGGATTATTTATCACACATAACTTGTCTCTACACAACATAAACTTATATTTTCCTAAAGGCTTAGTGAAGCTGTCTACCACATTTTCATTTGTGTTACAATAGATCAAATTAATTTCCTTTATCTGTATCTTTTCTCGTACAAAATGATGTTGTGTCTCATTGTGTTTTGATCTTGCATGATAGACTGGGTCATTTGGTAGTTTGAAAGAGATTTGATTGTCACAATTGAAAACTATTGGTCCCTTCAAGATTTCTTCTTAGCCAACTTGCTTCATAGGTTGCATTGCATAAGGCCTTATACTCAGCTTCAGTGGAAGACAAAGAAATAGTTGGTTATTTCTTGTTGCTCCATGACATAATACTAAATCCCATATTGAATGAACAACTAGAGGTGGAATTCCTATCATCTAGATCTCCTACCGAATTAGAGTCTTAATAACCCATCAACTCAACATTCAAATCATTAGTATATTCAATAAAAAATATTTTTGTCTCCTTCAAATATTAATGAAGGACTGTCTTGGTTGCTTTCTAGTGACTCTCATGTGGCTTAGCCATGAATTGACTAAGTATACCGACTGCATATGCAATATCTAGCATAGTTGTAGTAAATTAATTCAAACATCCCATAAATTGTCTCTATAATGTACCATTCACTTCTTTTATTTTATCATCACTATTGAGTTTAACATTTTTTCCATTGGTGTAGATATTGCTTTACACCCATTCATATTGAATCCCCTGATTAATTCATGTGTGTATTTTCTTTGCGTGATAAAGGTTCTACCATTTTCTCTCCAAAATCTACTCTCCAAGATATTTCATTTCAAATTCCCGTGGAATACTACTTTTTATCTTTTCCATTATCTTTGTAGCACTTCCTATTATGATAAGATCATCAAAATATAGAGAAATCAAAATGATATGTCCTTTTTCATCCCTATTGATATAGATATTTGGACCTCCTTTACCTTTAATAAAACCATATTGAGAAAAGAATTTATCAATCTTCACATACCAAGGCCTGGGTGCCTACTTGAGTCCATATAGTGCTTTCTTTAACTCGAAAACAAGGTGCTCTTCTATGTTTTTTTACAAAACCTTCTAGCTGAACAAGATAAACTTCTTCTTTTAATTATCCATTCAAAAATGATGACTTAATGTCTAATTGATTTAGCTTCCAATTATGTTTAGTTTCCAATGCAATCATCATTATAATGGTGTTCATATTAGCTACAAGTGCAAACATTTCTTCATAATGTATCACTTCTTTTTGTGAATAACCTTTTTCTACAAGTCTAGCTTTATATTTATAAATAGTTCCATTATCTTTAAATTTAATTTTGAACAACCATTTTTATCCTATGGGAACTTTATCCTTAGGTAATTTTTTCAATTCCCATGTATCATTTTTTATAATAGAATAATATTCTTCCTTTATTGCATTTCTCCATTTTGCATGTTCATTGGATTCTTTAAAATTCAAAGGTTCTATTACATTTATTACTTTAGTCATCAAGGCATAGTCTTTATCCCTTATTAGTGGTTGAATTTGACATGAGGACCTTCTTGGTTTTTCATTTCTTTCGTCATTTCTCCTACTTTGTGGTGACTTATCTCCTCATCTAGGCATGATTTCACTACTTGAAGTGTGAATATCACTAGATGCTTCCCATTGTTTCAACTCATGTTTGCCATCAAATTCTTTTGTGACATCATCACAATCATGAGGAATATGCCATGCATCATAATTTTCCTCCTTATGGCCTTCATCTGCATGTTCATGAAACAAAAAATCTTTGCGTGCAAAAAAATTATAAGTAGAAGGATCAAACATCTTATATGCCTTATGATTAGAATAATAACCAATGAAAATACACTTGATAGCTTAGGCATCAAGTTTTCTCATATCTTCTTTTGGAACATGAGGAAACCCTTTTCCTCGAAATATTATTAAATGGATTATTGTTGGTTTATAACCATAAAGAAACCCAAATTTGGTATTATGATTTAAACTTTTTGTTCGACTTCTATTTTTTAAATAAACAATAGTACTAATAGATTTTCCCAAAAAGAATTGGTAAGTTTTATACCTTTCATCACACTCCTTGCACATTCCACTAAGGTTTTGTTCTTCCTTTCAACCACTCCATTTTGTTGTGGAGTATGTGGCACTGCGCACTATTGTACAATTCCACAAGCTTTGCAATAATTGACAAATTCTCTTAATGTATATTCCTCCCATTTATTAGATTGGAGGATCTTTATGTATTTTCCTATTTACTTCTCAACCAAGTTTTTTAAATATTTGAAATATTCAAATACATCACTCTTCTTTCTCATGAAATAAACCTAAGTATATTTTGTGCAATCATAAACAAATATCAAGAAATAATATGCTCCTCCTAATGATCTAGTCTACATAGGCCCACACACATATGTATGCAGAATTTCAAGAATATTCTTTATTCTTCTATTTGTATCAGTCAGGAACTCTTCCCTATGCATATTACCTAAAGCACACCCTTCACATGACAAATATTCATTATTTAAAAATGGAAACCCCTCTACCATTCTTTCTTTTTGTAGTAGCAATAGATCATGATAATTAAGGTGGCCATACCTTTGATGACAAAGTTATTTTGTTGTCATGGTAGGGGATTCCAAAGCATGATGAATTTTTCTTGTCGCATCAAGCTTGTATAAGCCTCCCATTCACACTTCTCTTGATATTATGTTGTAGTTATCTTGTATATCCTTGAAAACATAATGTGACTTAAGAAATTCAACTTTGAAATTTTGATCTGGAATGGTGGACATAGAGATTAGGTTCTTCTTCATTCCAGGATCATACATCACATTCTATATTTATCTTACATGGCCATTTTGGAAGGTTATACATACATCACCATAACCTTTGATTTCATGAGAACGATTATCTCCTAAGTAGATGTGAGAGCCATTATTATTTTCATGATAGGTATCAAACCATTCCTTTTTGCATGTCATATGAATTGAAGCACCAAAGTCAATAAAACATACATTATCATCAATTTCTATGGATAGGGAAAATTCTGAAATGAATAATTTAAGATCATTAAGATTATCACTAGTTGAGGCTTCTTGATCAACAAAATTTCTTGAAAGCATTTTATGCTTGGACACATCAAATTTCTTTTTAGGGAAGTCTTTAGCAAAGTGTCTAGGCTTACCACAGTAGAAGCATAATCCTTCCTCTTCATATAGGTATTTTCCCTTGGTGGTGTTGTGCCTTGATGTGGTTTTGGATGTGTTTTTCCTCCTTTTCTCTTATCCCATGGCTTTCCTTTATATGACTACTTCCCTTTTGTCAGCAATGCCAAATATGAACTTTGAGATATGTCATTGATATTTTCCATTCTCTCTTCTTCTTGTAGGAGAATACCTGTTAATTCATCAAAGCTAGGAGCTTTTTCCCTAGTTGAAATTCTAGTGATAAACATATGATAATCATCAACATCCCATCCAATGTAATTGTCTCTAGATATTTGTGGGAAATGCTTTCACCAACAACACCAACATTATCAGAAATTTCTTTGATTCTAGAAAACAAATTACTAATAGTTTCATTTACCTCCATCTTAATCGAGAAAATATTCTTCATTAAAAATAATACTCTATTAATATTGGGAGTTTCATACAACCTTTTAAGTGTTTCCCAGGTTTCCTGATATGTATCACAATCCCTAATGTGTGGAATAATATGTCCTTTATGGACATTCATAAGAGTACTTTTGCCTTGGTATCTCTACGCTCCCAATATTGAACTAAAGCTGGTGGTGGTGCTGGTTTGGTTTCATCTCCTATTACTGTTGACCAAGGGTTACACTATTTTGTCAAATGAGGGCATTTTTTTCTTCAGAGAAACAAATGCTCGATCAAAAAATTTTAAGTGCTTGATTGAGCAATTTTTAAGTGCTCGATCAAGCTGTTGAGGTGCTTAAAAATAACTTGATCAAGCGTTTGAACAAACCCTCAATCAAGTCAGTTTATAACCTGAGTTAACAATTCAATCAAGAGTTATGGCTTGATTGAGCTATATTTTTCGATCGATCCTATTGCTTGATTGAAAAATATAGCTCGATCGAGTGTCATTTCATATTAAAAACCCTAGGCGTGAGCCATTGGTTAACCACATTCTTCTCGATTGAGGGTTACTTTAACGCTCGATCGAGCTATTTGAATTTTGAATTTAAGCGCTTGATCGAGCTCCTAAAGTCCTAAATCAACACCTCTTCTATAGATTTCTCTGCAACCCCATTTTGTAACCTAGCGGATTGAGGGAAAAATTGGTCCTTAAGTGGCAGCATTGATCATGTTGGATTCGTGAAAGAATCCTCTATCCAATTGAATATGAATTTGGAACTTTCAAATTCATATGATATTTTTCATCTAATTTCTTTTCAACATAACGATTGTTTTTTTTTTTTTGGATAGTTTCAAAGGGGTTGAATAAAAAATCAATAACATATAATATACGAAATGATTTTTTTTCAAAAAATACCTCTATCTTAACTTATGAGTCCTCTTCAAAAGGGTACTCTTGGTTTTTCAATTGATTTAAATAGGTGAACACATGTGTCTCCAAAATCCAATTTAAATATTACTTTGCCAACTTCGAAAAATAATAAAAAAATACAATTTTGTATAAAAAATAATTTTTAAATATGAAAAACTTATTCCTCTCTGTGTAAATCATGCTCATATATATAATTTTTAAAAATTGCATATTTTAGACTATGCTACGTGAACACACACATACCTCTTCAGTTTTTCAAGAATTTGCAAGGACATATATTGCATTTTATGGAAAATTGAGAGATTATAGGACACTATTTTTTTTTTGCAAAAAATATCATTAGGACACATAATTCTCCAAAAATTGTCTTTTTACTTTGAATCAAAATTCACAATGATTATATGAATTTTGAGGGATGCAATTCAATAAAACAAGAAAAACTTGAAATTTCATCGCCACATTTGGCCCAAAAGTGTAACCCATCTTCATGCTTTCACCCCCAAGCATGGGCTACTTCCAACTTCGTCTCCAACTTAAATTTCCAATTTGTGTAGTTTTCTCCATGTCACTTTGTGCACTCAGTTACACATGAGTCAACAAATAAATTTTCCATTTATAAAAAAAATCCAAATATCCTCCAATTCACCAATCGACAAAATTGATAAAAATTCTTTTCACCTTTACAAAATAGATAAATCTCATTTTTTTTTAAAATCAAAACCATATAAAAATATAAATCAAATCTCTTTTCTCTAAATTTTATAAAACTTCTTTTCACCCATTAAAACAAACACACATCGAACTAGGTTTTCACCCCCAAAAAAATCTCCATCACGAATACCAAAAATTTCACCACTTTTTCGAAATGTGATTTTTTCAAATATACCAATAAATTATTATGCAAAGACTCACAAAAAAATAACTTTGAAATTCCATGATTTTTTCACAACTAAAGGGATTATTTCCTTCACCTTTAAAATTTCAGCATTCTTTATTCTTTCGAAACCACAAAAGAAAAGGGGATTATTCCCAAAAAAATGTGGTCTGATTCGAATTTGAAGGGATATGTAATGTGGTAGAAATGATATAACTGATAAACCAATGATAACAACAACACTTATAGAGATTTGTAGTGGCTCCTTCAATTGATAGTGAAAATAGATCCTAGGTATCTTAGCAGGCAGCCACACTCTCCTCATCCGATGGCTTAATCACCTCAAATGCACTCGACGATCTCTTTGAATAACGATCTATCACTCTAAAAACTCAATAACACCATAGAAAGAAAAAAAGAAAAAACAACTAGTTCTAATCTTGAGCTCTAATACTATTGACAGTGCAAGGGGTCTCCCAGATATGTGGTCCCAATTATACCTCACATCGTTTGGGATAGGAGCCCCATACGAAATACAACTCGATTACCATTTTCTTAAATATTTTCCTTGGCTCTAATTATCAGCAAGAGAGAGGAATGTATGTGTGCCTTTGAAAAGCGAGTGTGCTTGGTGAGTGTTTGGTTGTAGGTGTGTCAAGCTTCCTCTACTGCGAAGGGAAAAGAAGGTGAGCCCCTAGGAGAGAGATAATAGTACCAATTTGGTAGAAACACAGACAAAAAAGATATATCTGCCTAACATCCAACGGAATAGTCCATAAGGATGTGACGGGAATTGCAACCACTACAACACATTCTGAACATGATAAGCGCTAAAATAACCGAAATAGTTCAACTACTTTAGTACAAGTGAAAACAAAGATGAATCATAAGCATTCACAGAACAATATTACAAACATTCACAATCCATGCATGAATAATGTGCTAGTGATCAAGCTTCATATATTAAGGAAAAGTCCTCAAAAACATGTATACAACAAACACCACTAGCTCCAATAGTGGAGTGTTGGAGCCATTACTTGCTCCCTAAAAGAACTAGATTGTATCTCTGATGCCTTGTGGGAGGAGCCAATATGAAAAAGTGTTCATAAATTTACTGCATAACATAAATAATTACTGAGAGGAATAAATATAAAAATAATCAACAACAACCATAAACACATAAACACAAATGTTTATCCGGGAAAACCCCAAATCCGGGGAAAAACTTAACCTAATAATATCTTATTAGCATTGGCCAAAACCCTAGCAAATCTGACCAAGTGAGCCTTCACTGCTCACCTCCAGGTCTTGCATTACAATGAAGTCCTTCCAGCCTTTTATAAGCTCCATTACATATAATACCATGGGCAGAATACTATGGGTGCACAATACCATGTCCCCAAAACCATCACTGTTTAACCTGGTCAACTTGACTCTATCCTGAGTCAAGTTTACCTAACAATTCCCCCCTTAAACTTGCCTTGGGGTTCCTTGACTAACTCCAGCCAAACCTGCTAAGTGAGACAATCCCGCTCACTCTAGCTCTTATCCCCCTCAGAGTTTTTACCTGGGGTATTGTTAACCCGACATCCCCCCTATCACTTAGATCTAACCCAGACTTTACTGGTGATAACCAAGGGGTACACATGCCTTACCAGGTCTTACAGTTGTATGCCCATTTAAATGCAATAATTTTGACTTCATTTTTTTTTTTTTGTTTATTTCTGCTACGATTTTGATCCATCCTCTCTCAATTTGATTTGCTCAAAAGCTTCTATCAAACCACTCCAACTGCGAGCCCGACGAGAATCTCATAGATTCCAGCATCAGTGGCCTCATGTAGTAGAAAACAAACAATTTTCAAAGCCACATGAACAATTTTCTTCCGTTGACCTTCTTTAAATAGCCACATGAATCTCGAACAATTCGTCAGCATGTTCCAAACCGGTAAATATCACAAATGCACTGCGAGGCAGTTATGGCACTATCTTCCGCACATTCTCCTCGAGGTTCTTCCATGTATGATTGTTCCACCATTATTTTGAGACCCAAATCTGTAAAAAGGTTGTAGTGATCTCATCAGGCACTATAAACCCCTGGCATCAAAGAATCCCTTTTAAGCCAATATCTAGTTCTAATACCAGTTGTTAAAAAATTTACTGCATAACATAAATAGTTACTGAGAGGAATAAATATAAAAATAACCAGAAACAACCATAAACACATAAACACAAATGTTTATCTGGGAAAACCCCAAATCCGAGGAAAACCCAACCTAATAAGATCTTATTAGCATTGGCCAAAACCTTGGCCAATCTGACCACGTGAGCCTTCACCGCTCAGCTCTAGGTCTTGCATTACAATGAAGTCCTTCCAGCCTTTTATAAGCTCCATTACATATAATACCATGGGCAGAATACTATGGGTACCCAATACCATGTGCCCCAAAACCATCACTGTTTAACCCAGTCAACTTTGACTCTATCCCGAGTTAATTTTACCTAACAAAAAGTCCTTTTCTCATACAATTAGGGTGTATATATAACCAATGAGGTAACGCTTTACCTCCGTTGTGACTCTTTTACTACCCTCATGACTGTCTGACTACTTATAACTTTTCGACCTTACATGACTCTTCATATTTTGTACATGTCCTTTGGACTTCCACTTTACAATACATTTTGAATAAGAATTTACATATTCCAAAAAAGTGATGTGGCACATGGTGACTCATGACATGACATGACATGACACTGATGACATGGAATGCTTGATGACATGGAAATGTCAAGTCATTCTTGTTGCTTCTTGACATGTGTCTTCTTTAGAATCTTCTGTCCATCTCCATATGGCTTAGGGATGAGGTGTCTTTAGTGATAATATATCTTGAGCAATTGTTGCAAACTAGTGTCCCTTTACTTTCCTCTGATTGGTTCGCTTGCATATTTAGCTACAAAGGTGTCTTTTAGCATGTTTCCCTTCTCCATCTACTTGTTCATCATCCTATCATAGTGTGATAGGGTATCTACATCTGCAATTCAGGCATGACAAGATGACATTAGTCCAATAAAACCCTAGTCTAATATGTTTCACGTAGATTCATTGACTGAGCCAAGATTGAGTGACATGTTGAGGAAAAGGCTCAGTAATTTTGTAGCTCAGGTAGTCAAGGTTGAAGCTTGAGCCTTGATACTACACAATGCATAGTTTAGGCTAGACTGAGCAAGCCGATTACATAGTTGGGGAGCTCAGTGACCTAGGCTAAGGGTTTGAGCATTGATTTTGCCTACTAAACAATTATGGAAGGTAGAGGAGGCTAGGTGACTATTCAATTATGCATTTTATGAGCTCAAGGGCTAGGCTTGAGGAGTGAGACTATGTAATGTGTAGTTCAGGCTTGGCTGGAGGGAATGATTGTGCAATTTTGGAGGTCAAGGTTTGGGTTGAGCACAGAGACTATGTAGTGCGCAGTCTTGGGAGGCAGGAAATATGCATTGAATAGTGTCAAGAGGTAGGATTGTAGCTTGAGGACTGATCCTGCGTAATGCACAGTTCAAGAGGGCTGAATTAGGCTACATTGTTTGGTCAGGAGTATTTTCAAATTTGTTTAAGTGTGGGGTCGATGGAGCTGATGTGAATAGTGATAAGAATTGAATGTAATCACACACTTAGAACATTTGATGACACACCATTGATAATCTAGAACACATGAAAAATAAAATTCCCTCAGTGTGACAACTTTGCGACGATAAGTGTGACAATAAAGATACACTTTGCAACAAAAGTGACGACATGTGTGCGAAAATTCTTAGAAATTTGGAAATGAGTGCGATAGATGTTTACATAGTAAGAACAACTCATTTATGCAAATATAACCCGTTGAAATCACCAAAACAAGCTCATACACATCGTATGAAACTAACATGCAAAAGACGAAACTTTGATTTTCTTGCAAATGGGAACAAGACACTTAGAGAAAACACATGCAATGAGTCTCATTTTTTGCGATGATAGTATGGCAGATCAAGGTAGGCTTCGAAATTTGGATGCAAGCCAAAATTTAGGAGGGTGTTGTAGAAACAACAACACTTGATGACACACTGGTAGAATTCCCAACTTTTTTTTCTGGGCTGACTCTTTTTTGTAGGGTCGTAGTTCTTCTGGGAGTATTGATTCATCATGCAGATCACTTTGGCTTCCCCACATACCCTATGAATAAATATGGTCCCCTTTGTGTCATCTTGGGCAAACACAAACATCAAATAAACCATATGGAAATGTTTTGAATCATAAAGGGCAGTATAGTTTGTGAGATTTAGATTTATAGAGTATAGTTTTTCATCTCTGGTGTTGCTCCGTTGCTAGGAGAATTGGTCAGTACCCGGACAGAGTCACTATAGGAACAAAAACATTGCTCCACTGCCAACGATCCTGACCAGTACCCGGTGGAGTTGCTTGCTTCAGCGCTCTATGTAGGAAGCCTTTCTTTCCTTTCACCTTTATTTATATATTTAAACAAGACCATGCATTGGAACTTATTAATTTTATGGGCGGTAGAGGTATCTCGAATTATTGAGAGCAAGAGAGGTTATTCCTTTAGAGAAGAATATAGAGACTTATGATTTAGGTTTTTCCCATTTTCCTCCTCTACTGATTGGATAACTGTGAAAACATCGAAATATAAGTGATCGAGTACATGCATAAGGTTTCTAGAATAGAAACATGTATCATGGTTTGACACAAAATGTTCCTTATGGACAGATTGCATTTCTCAGTAGAACATCATTGACCAAAATATGTAACCAACACAAAGAAGGAGGACTGAAGGTAAGCTTAACATTGTAGTTTCACAAGACTCTTTTCAAGTTATCCACATGCAAAGAAGCCATAAACATGTTCACACATGACACTTATTGGAAAAAATGAAAACAAACACAGGACCAAACAAAAAAACTAACAAGAAAAGAAACTATGCACATAGGGTAGGGCACAACCCCGGATCATCATTGAAAATTTTGTTTTAAGTCTTGGCAATTAATAGGAAGAGAGTCAATCTTCCAATCTAGTGATTGAATATGATATGTGTGTTGGCCAAGATTTTCATGGATAGAGAAAAATCTGATCCACAGGGATAAAAACTTAGTGTGTTTTCCTTTGTCCTCGTGGGTTTTGTCCCACTTTAAGACTAGTGAGCAATCTGATCCACAGGGATAAAAACTTAGTGTGTTTTCCTTTGTCCTCGTGGGCTTTGTCCCACTTTAAGACTAGGTCTCCCACACTGAATTCATTCCTACCTGTAGACTTCTTGTCAATTCACCTCTTGATATGACTCTGGTGAAGAGATTTTTTTTCTTTTGCTTTATGTCTTTCTTCCTACAACTTGCAAAGGGTGTCTATCCTACTATGAACCAATAAGAACAACTTGCCCTGGGATTCTTGTGAAAGTTGAAGGGTAGGAAAATGGATGTTTAGCGGTAGGATGGATTCTTTTCCATACACTAGGAAGTAAGGAGACGTATTAAGATATTTTTTTGGTGTGACTCGGTCATCCCATAAAGTATTCACCAAAGCAGAGTGCCAATTCCTCTGTTAAGAGAAAATGGTATTCTTAATAATGCGGATGAGGTTCTTATTTGTAGATTTCGCAAGACCATTTTCTTGTGGGTAGTAGTTAGTTGAATGTTTCAATAAAATTCCATTTCTAATGAAAAAATATATAATCTTGATGATCAAAAGTATGTTTCATTGTCAAAAACAAGTGAAATTGGAATGCCAAACCTGCAAAAGATATTCTGATTAAGGAAATTGATGACTTCTTGATCATTCACCTATTTGAGTGACATTGCTTCACGTGCACTGTGTGAATTAGTCTATAGCATTGTGGATGTAGTGGTGCTTCTTTGATGAGTGCAGAAAAATTTCACCAATAACATCTAGGTCCTATTGTTGAAATGGTTCTTCCATGGCGATAGGCTGCAATGAAGAGGATGATTTCTTTCCCAGTTCGATACATATTTGATAGACTAGACACTTGCATGCATATGTGTGAGCATATTTGAATAATGTGGGCCAATAAAATCCGACCAACATAACCTTGTGCACTGTTGTGTCACCCAAAAAGTGTCCCATGGTTGGTCCATCATGGAGATCATGAAATACTTTCCCTGAATCATGCGCTTCTAAGCATCTAAGAAATACTCCATTATGGTGCTTTCTAAAAAGAACCCCATGCACCAATTGGTAAGATAATGCTTTTAATCTGACTTCCCTCTTCTTCCGCATGGATAAGTGAGAGGGAAAACTGCCATGCTTGAGATACTAGCACACATAAGTGTACCAAGGGTTAGAAATAGAAGTGGGAATGACTCGCTCAACATTATACATTTCAATTTCTTTCTCCCAACTGGATGGATCTTCTTCTTTTGCATCCACCACTTCTGTTGCTAGCCAACATATACCATGACCCTTAATGGTGTAAACTGGTTTGAGTTCTAAGTCTTACTCTTGCAAACTAGTGATCCAGTTGGCTCTTCTCTCACCAAACTCTTGTTGGACAAAAATTGATCTCAGTGTTGGGTGGGGAACAAAGATAATGGAATGATTCTTCAAGAGAGAAGGCAGGAAGTGCTTTACCACCTTATAAAATACATACACTTATTTATCAATCATAGGATAGTTAAGCTTGGGTCCTTGTAGTATGGAACTGACAAAGGATATTAGCCGATCATTGTTTTGATCATCTTTTTGTGTAAGCACAATGACAAGAGAAGTATCATAAGTGAAGGTGTAGAGCATAAAATCTTTATTGAAATATGGGTTGTACAAGGTTGGTGATTCTAGGATCACTTATTTGATATGGGAAAACATGTCCTTTTCCATTTTGTCCCACTTATATATCACATCCTTCCTTACCATATCCTACATGGGTTTGACAATTTTAGCAAAATCGGAGATGAATCTGCGAAGAAAGTTGTTCTTACCCAAGAAGGACTACATAGTTTTATTATTCACTGGGAAGGGAATTTGCATAATAGCTTTGACCCTTTCCTGGTCTACCTTAATCCCACTTTTCTCGATGATGTGGTCCAAGAGGTTTCCCTCAGATACTACAAAAATACTCTTTTGTGGATTAATCAATATCTCGTACTTTCAACATTTCTCGAATATTTTTTTCAAGTGGGGTAAGTGGTTGTATCTATTCTTAGAAAACACCATGAAATCATCAAGATACACCCCTATTCTATGTCCAATCATTTCGTGAAATGTGATTTCCATTGCATATTGAAATGTCGCACCAACATTGACTAGCCCAAAATGCATTCTTTTCAATGCGAACATGCCCCACTTCATTTGAAAAGTAGTTTTTAGTCTGTCAAGCTTTGAGGCTAGAACCTAATTGTAGCTTGAATAACCATCAAGCAAAGAAAAAACTTTGACCTTGATACTGTCTGTAGTATCTATTCCATAGATGGCACAAGGTAGTTGTCTTTGTTTGAGGCGCAGTTCAAGTTTCAAAAATCAACACACAAGAAGATTTCCCCAAACTTCTTCCTCACTGGGACTAGATTTGATACCCAGGTTGAATGTCACAATTTATAAATTATTTAAGCATCCAACAAATTTCTCATATCCTTTTGAATCAGGGGGTTAAGCGTCGGATGTACCTTTCACAACTTTTACTAAAAATGATTGGCCCCTTCCTTGATTGGGATAACATGTTGGATTATTCATGTGTCGTAAGTTTTGAGCTCATCATATGTCCACCCAAACACATCTTAGTACTGCTTGAATAAGTGGATGAAGGCTTGCTTCTCTTGTGGTGTGCAACAACTAGCAAGATTGACAAACTTTAGATCTTTCTTTGTTCCAAGATTTATCTATTCATGCGATAACATTGAACTGTGGGTTTTTGCATTGATTGGACCTTTGAAGTGATTTTGCAAGTCATTAAAATTTTATAATGACACCACATATTTTGGCATGGGGTTCTCTTTATTTGTGCGAGATGCATATTTCGACACTCTTTCATGCTTGTCTTCATCGATAGTTGCATCTTTGAATATATCGGCATTCACCATAAAGTGAAATATCTATTGGTCATAATTAAAAACACATAAATTAGTAATATTGTTAGGGACAGATGGGTTGTAAATAATTTCAACAAAAAAACCTTCCCTAAGTGATGAAAACCTGGCAACAACATTTTCTAATACATTTGTAGCTACATTACACATTATAGGAACATATATGATATTAAAAGCTAGGAAATGAGAAATCGAATGCTATACCTCTTGTTGATAACCTTTCAAATGAGGTGAAACATAAGGTATAGTATTACATACCTATCATATGATGATTTTACAATGATTTCAAATTCACCGACTGCTTTGAGAACCCCAACATTGAGGTCAATGGAATTTTGTAAGTTTAGGATGAGTGCTTCATATTCCGCAGTGTTATTCGTGCACTCAAATTCCAAGCAGATTAAGATCAGGAGTTTTATCTGTTGCGGATCTACTAAATCAAAAATAGCTCTGAAGCCCTCCTGTGTCTTTGAATCATCAAAATACAAAGTCCAAAAATCATATGTACAAGAAATATGCCCTACACTAGTACTACTACTACTAGTACTATCAACTGTACAATGTCATTTTTGCCAGTTAGACTAGGAAGGAGTTCCAACTATGTGTCTGGTAGGACTTGGGAAGGATGAGCAAGGTAACACCCTAGTTTAGTCTCCAAGAATCAATTACCAAATATTAGATACGTGAAAGAAACTAGTTCAGTTTTCCCCTCGAACGGTGTGACTGTATGCTTCATGTAAGGTTCTAAGTTCACCTAGATTTGGTTATTTCTACCCTTGTATGAAAGCCATAAATGTGGTTAGTCGGTAGAAAAATACCCTTGTAATTTGTTGGACTAGTCTCTACTCAACAATACATTGTATGCTTCCATAATGTCCATAATTACTATATTTACACACTGGTGAACTCGTTGATCAAATGATAGATGAATAAGCACATTTCTGAGTTCACCGATAACATGGACAAGAGTCTTGCCTAGCTGAATGATCTGTGCATCCATTTTGTCCCATTTTTCATTGATTTTATTAGCTACATATAGAGGTATTATATTCACTGACGGGCTAGAATCAACTAAGAAATTGTATACATTGTAATAAAAAATTTCAAAAGTTAACAAAAGTAGAGGGCAGAGTGTGTTAGCTTCTAGTGTTAATGCATTAAGTACTAATTCCAAGGGACCAGAGGACTTACCAGATCCCTTCTGCGAAGAAGTGTTGTTACCTAATTTGGACCATTCAAGAGCGTGAATGAGTAGTTCCCACTAGCTTGTGATTCTTGTAAGTTTGAAGAGTGAAATGTTAGCATGAATTTTCTAGGGGATTAACTTGATTTGATACCTCCAGAGTGATGGAATTTCTTTTACCATTGGAATAAGTACTCTTTTTGGTAGTAGTGTTTCCAAACTTTCTCTGATTGTTCTACGTTGAGTTGAAAAGCAGCGTGATATTCCTTAACAAATTATCTTTTAGTTTCTACCTTGTTAACTTTGGTTCTGAAACTATACCTTGGCTTCTTAAGTTATATCGAACATTCTTCTTTTGATCTGGGTCCTCATTTAGAGGCTACTTTTCGACAATTTTCTTTTCAGCTGCAGTTTCTTCAGTTGCAATAATTTCTTCCTTTTCTTTCGCAGACCCAGTCTTCTCATTCGAAAGTGTTGTATTGATGAAATGAACAACTAGAGTGTTCATGTTGTGATTCCATTGCGGGCATGTATTTTCTGAGTGATATTCTTGATGAAATGAACAATATTTATCCATGCCAATGCTCTCAACATTCAGCATGATGTTTGAACTTTGCACAGACTTGGCTGACTGATTATTGTTGCTGACAAAGTTTGTAGCCCTTATTAAGAGGTTGAATTTAGGGGGCTTGCTGCTTATGGTGGTCTCGGTTGAACTTTGTTTTAAATCTTCCAACTCATTGTACAAAGACTTGATGGTGTGGGCCAATCTCTCAAGATCGATAGCTTCCTTTTCTTTGGTCTTACCTAAGGAGGCTTGAGAACTTTTTCCCATGTATTTGGAGTCCTTTGATGATTCATTGTTAACCATGACTCCAATCGAATGCAAGTCCTTTTCAATTGCGATTACTTCTTCATAATTCGCTCTAAGAGTGCTTTCATAGTTCTTTTCATGAACTGCGCGATGCTTGTCGGTAAGGAAAAAGTAAAATGATCAATAGTGATGTAGTCATGAGGTTTCGTATATATAGGAAATATGTTCAATATATGATTAAAACTAGGCTTGAAATCTTTAACCATTTATTTATGCTCCATCTTCATATTTCTCAACTCTTCCAATAACATGGAAATGTTTTTTTCATTGGCAAAGTTTTCAAGAAACAACTTCTTAAATCCCTTCCAATTCTGGATTCAGTTCAGAGAAAGACCGTGATACCATACAACTTCTCTTCCATATAAGGTACATGTGACTACATGCAATATCATCATAATGTACCTCAAGAATTTGTAGATGCAGGTGAAATTTGTCCAAGTGGGCCTCGACCTTCACTGCTTTGTTAGGGTCATACTTTATTAACAAATTCTCTTGGTGCCTCAAAATATTATGTAACACACTTGGAAATATAAGTGGGCCCTGAGTCATCGAATCCAAATCTTGGTATGCCATACCTTTGTCTCTATGATCCTCCTCTTCATCATAATCTGATGGATCTTCCTCTTCTTCTCAGGAATCTAATGGATCTTCTTCTTCTTCTTCACCAACTTACCCACAGAAAGTATCGTCTGAGAGTAAAACATTTTTTGTATCACCTCCACTAAAATATAGAGGCTTCTCTAGTTTTTTTGTGTTTTCTGTAGTTTCTACTAACTCTTCAAGGGTAACAAGAACTAGATCTTCAATTGTCGAATCCACTATCTTGGTAGGAGAGGTTGCATTCCTCTTTGGAAAATAAGGCAGATTGTGTACTCTAGGAATTAGTTGATAGCCTTTGCAAACTTACGGGTTATAGGCCAAATGGCCTAGATGTGATCATAAGAGATTTCACAGGATTTTTCAAGACTGGGATGTGAATATCTGCCAACTTTAGGAATATAAGCAAGGGAGTTGCTCGGAATGTTGCTACTATTGTCATTCATTGCTTTTTTAGTCACTAGTTGCTTCAAAAGCCAAATAGCAGTGATGTTTGGGGTGAAATTATGATCCACATAAGCAACTAGAGCCAGATTGGACCCTCTCCATTTCATAGTGCTTAGAAAGAGCTTTCCAATGGTATATAGAAGTCTAACAATGGACTTCTAGAGCAAAAGTTAGAGCCTATTGAAAATCCCTTTTGGAAAGCCCAACAAACGAGAAAAAACTGGCTAAGTGTTGAAGAAAAATCACAATTAGGGCTTGGGAAAATTCACTGCAATCGCATATCGGCCATCGACAGGGTCAAGGTCTCACTCTTCATGCTTATTGACAGATGTGAAGGCCGATTGCGATTTATCACTGCAATAGCCGGGGAGGGCCGATAAAGGCCTAACACAGGAAATGCCTGCAAAACAGGGCCAACGCGAGCTCTTTTCTCTCTCCACTGTGGGGTACACATGTCGAGCTAAAATCAATATCGCACATTGGCCATCGACGAAGGAAAAGGGCTTCCACTTAAGAGATATGAATGTTCCATCAGCCGATTGTAATTTCTCACTGTTTCACCGGTCCAGGTTCCTGATTCTCAGACCTGCGAGGGCTCAACTTTGTGTTGTCATTTTGGTTCAATATGTTTTTATGGGACTTCTTTGATATCATGGTTGAGTGCATGGATTGGTTATTTGGACCTTTGGGATAAATGGTGTTTCCCTATTGATTCCAAGCATGATTAATGTGCAACAAGTTCCTCTTAGTAACCTCATTTCACCTGTGTTTTTTCTTTCTTTGAAAAAGTGTAATGAATGCAGTTGGTTACTCTTCAATCTATGGATTTATCTTAGCTTCTTTGGCAAAGAATGATACCCATGTTGTTTTTGATCTGAAACCTTCTTTGTTCCTCTATTTCTCTCATCTCATTGGAAAACCATGGTTTAGGATTCTGTCTTGCTTACAACCCTATCCATTGAATTCCCCTTTCCGCTGGAACATTTCTCCCTAGGATTCTATTTATTGCAACCCTATGCATATATTTCTCTCCCTTCTTTCCTCCTCTCCACCATCAATACAACTTCAGTTTTAGCTGTCTCATTTTTGTGTGTTGGCCACTAGAAGGATAAGTCATTTCTCTTTGACATTGCCCAAATATCCCCCAACATTTGGATCCATGAGTTGGCCTGAATCTTCCTCTTCGAAAGCTTATTGAACTAAGCCCCTCATATATTTTTACGTGACAATCGGAGTGCTGCAACCCCTAACATACAACCTTACAAGCACTCCTCTAATTAAACATGTCCTAGGCACTAGTCTACAATCAACCCATAGGTTGTCTCTAGGGAGATTTCTTATCTCATGCTACACTTGTGCTGCATGGTGTAATATTTAGTGATAACATATTTCTGGCACCATTGCCGGGAACATATTAGAATATTTTTCCTTGGGTATGACAAAGTTTTACATTTTCGTTATTAGGTGAGCTAGGGAAGTGTGGGTTGAAGATATCTCACCTTGGAAACTCCACTGATTAATTTTATGGTAATTATCCTGGTGACTCCACTACCTGAATATTAATTGTAAACATTCTGGCAACTACATTTGTCAAGAAATGGAAGAGACGATGGAAGAGAATGTTAGCTTAATAAAGAAATCTTTATATGGACTGATGAAATTGGATTTTTAAAATAGAAGCATTTGACAACAATATTCCTCTTTCTCTAACAAAGAGAAAGAAGCCAGGACACATGAAGAAGAGGAGGACAATCTAGATGATGATGAGATGGATGATTATTGCAGGTAGTTCATTGATTTCATGATGGCTTGGCTCCACAAGGGAAGTGCTCCTTAGTTATCTAGAAAGACATCAATGGGACATGAACAAAACAAAGACACTTCCTCCAAGGAGCCTCCTAGGCCAGTTGACAAGGGAAAGGGACTTATAGATAGAAATGGCTTTAAACCTGAAGTCCTCAAAGAAGAAGTCACCCTCCCCTTCCAAGCTCATTTGTGAAGAGGACAAAGAGCCAAGTTGTTATAGCTCCAAATCTCACTATTATGGTTTGTGATGCTGCACTCATGGCCTAGGGCAACCCCTCCTTCTAGACCTGCTCTCAAATTTAAAAAACAGTGTTTTATTCCTTGTACGCGACATTGCCCTGAGTTAAACGCGTGTATATGCGGGTAGGCATATATCCAACCCGCGTATATGTATTAAAAAACTTAAAAAAAATATAAAACTCCTTATTTTCGGGTGGAGATCACGGGTTTTACTTGCTGATCACCTGTTAGTGCCCGTGGCCCAAGTGTTCCCAACCAACTCCCAACTAAAAGACTAGTTTGGGAGAGGTATAAAAAGATCTCAAAGGGAAGGCCTAAGCGAGGGAGAGAAGAGAGAGAAAGGTTATTATACTGAAATTTTTCCCCTGACCAGGTCTAAAGACCCTTGTGCCTTCTGCACTTCCCCCATTTGTATAGGAAACCCTTGTTTCCTTGTGCGTTGATGTTCATCCACTAGTTATGGCATCATGGAGTGAGTCTTGGAAGGAGATATGCTAAAGGCTTGAGGCTGGACAGATCCGGAAGGAAGCTTTGCTTGGAGCCTGCGAAAGGTTACTCAGGTGATATTACTCCTTTTGTACATTCTATTTGTCTATAATAAAGAAACACGTCTTGGTTCCCGATATGCTTCTTCTTTATGTTTATGATGTTCATGTTTGAATTTCATATATGAATGGTTGTTTAAAGTTCATAACTAACTACCTTATTATAACATGAAGATGATTTATTTAAAAGTCTTTGTCCATATACTACTGTAATCATTTGGAAATTGGTTGTTTACAGGACAAAAGGACGAAAGGGACTTGAAGAAGTTTGGATCCTTGAGGAACTTCTCGAAACGTAGGACCTGAGGTACGCCTTTACTATGAGATTTGCTTATCATAGCAAAATGGCTTGTGTGAAGTGTGTTTCTCTGTTTAGACAACTTTCAGTCTGCTAGGGTTTCCACCCAAAAGCCCTAGGGGAGCAATTCCCTCAACAGAATTGGCAACTCCGCTGGGGACAACACTCTTGTTGTTCCTAGTTTGGGTGTTTGTCAAGCCAATCAGGGCTCAGTTTCTTGTTGGTTTGATGTTACTGTCTGGTCTATTCTTGAATTCGAAGTTTTGCCAGTTTCCTCAGTTTGTTTTTTATTTTTCTTGAAATATTTCATATACGTTGTTTTCCTTAGTTATAGAAGCATACGTACGCTTGTTTCCTGAAGTAAACCCGCGTATACGCAGGTTTCCTCAGGCACAGTCGCGTATACATGCAGTCTGCACATAAGTACAGTCGCGTATATATTGCAACTTTTAAGATTTATGAATTTTTGTGTCTCTGAAGGTTTGTCTGGTGGTTTGATTCCGTTTGAAACAGTCATTTTGTCAATATCAGTTGTTTGTTTTACAACAAGCGTCTTACTCCGATTTCTCTCTGATTGTAAGGAGTATTGGTCTTGTTTTGTTTTTGCAAGCATCATCGTTTTTTTCTAAAAGCACGCAAGATTTCTTGTTGGAATCTTGGCTGCTCTGATTTATCATAGCAGAAAGATTGTTATCAATCTTTGTGTTGAATTTTGTTTTTGGTGACTTTTGTTTTCTTGACAAAACCGCTTTTTGTGACCATCCACTTCTTTGTTTCATGAAAGTTGTCGATTGATACTTTCTTGAAATTGTCTTTTTGATCTTTTTTGGTCTTTGTTGCCAAAGCTTTCATTGCTGCTTTCGATTGTTAAAGAGCATCTTTAAACACATTTATTTTTTTTGAGTTTTCATTCTTTGTGGGGTGTCAACTTGCAAAAGTGTTTGTTGCTTTTTGTTTCAATCACAAAGTTTCAGTTTTGTTGAGAGCATTTTTGAAAAGACCTTTTTTGTTGCTACTTTGAAGAAAACTTTTTGAAAGACTTTGTTTTGCTTCCTTGAACTTGTTTTTCATTTGGTTTCATTTTAGTGAATGAAAGTGCTTTATGTTTGTCTTCAAACTTGTTTTTAGTGTTTAGACGAAATGAATGCTAGCATCTTATATTCCATCTAGACATTTTAAGTGGAAAATTAAAAAATTGATAAACAAGTTACTTTCATTTCTTGGTTTAGAGAAATCTTGAATTATTGCATCTTCACTATACTTTGCATTAGTTTGCATCGTTAAAGCATTAGCAATTCTTTTGGTTTTTGCGTGTGTGAAGTGTGTTGCAAGGAAAGAAAAGAAAAAGTTTTTGCTTTCTAAGTGTTTCCTACAACCCATGTAGAGTACTCTTTTCATCGAAAGAAAAATGATTGCATTCATGTAGTTACTTTTTCTTTGATTTTTTGGTTGAGTCATATACACATCATCAAGTTTCACTTCCACTTATCCCTTGACTTAAAGAACAACCCATTTAAAAACAAGCGCTAACTAAAATTCACTAGAACTTTTTTTTTAAAGTTACATACACCAACAAGTTTTAGGATTTTAGGGCCTTGGATTAGGCGAGTGGAGAGTTAACTCTCCAAGGCCATTTAAAATGTCAAACATAGGAGTCTGAATAGAGAGTGCAAATCCAATAGCATGAGGAAGACCAGGAAAGCTCCGGATCTGGGAGTTAAGCACGAGGGTTTTTGAAGACAGGGAAGAGAGATACCCCCTCTCCTACTTGTCCGATCTTACCTCATGACTGTTCCGCCTGGCTTCTACAACGAGTTGGAATCCATAGTTGCTACTCCTATGGATCTACATAGGTGGATGTGGAGGGGAATCCCATGGCACCTGAGGTTGACATTGCATCACTCTCAAGGGTACTACTGGAAGGCACCCTTGCAAAGCTTAGGGGCTTGCACCGGCGCAGGCTGTTATTAGGATGTCAGCGTAACTTCCTCTGTTACCTTCGCTGATAGGACTGGGCCGTCATTATCCCAGACTATCTTCAGAAGGCCCCTTACTCCACTTTCTTGTATTTTGGTGTCCGGTCCTCATCACCCGGAGCGGAAATACTTGGAAGTTGTTTGACT
>APFE031040408.1:77813-110484 GCA_000404065.3 Pinus taeda
CCGTTTGGTTGTGGTCCACTCCGAATATTCTGAATGCTCTTGAAGCCTCTTAGTTGAATGCTTTATTTCAAGGGCATCACATGGGTGCTAATTTTTCATCTTCTTTCAAAGAGAAATCTGGGATTCCTTTTTCCCCTCCTTCTTGTAATAAGAAATATAAAAGGAGGAGAAAGAAGAAGTCAAAGAAGAAGAATAATTCTATCCCTTCATCCTCAACCTCTGCTCGTCATGTTGGAGATGAGTCTTCAGCCACTGCAAGTCATGCTGGGGGCATGAGTCTAGTCACTGCGAGTCATACTAGCAAAGAATCACCAACCTCTGCAAGTCATGTTCAGGACTCTCCGCAAACCACTGCTAGTCATGTTGGCAAAATGGAGGTTGAGAAGAAACCTGGACGTAGAAGTTTTAAACCTAAGTTCCCTTGTAAGATATGCAAGGGAGACCATCTTACTCATTTCTGCCCTGGCATTCTAGAGGTTCAAAGGATATGGTCCGCGTCTGAAAGTTCTTCTACTCCTACATCTAACATGGTATCTCGTCAATCCCATAAACCATTGGTTGATAAGGTGGCTGAGCCAGTGCAATTGCTGGCCGATTACACTCCTCTTTTGGGGGGTGAAGCGCCTAACAAAAGAGTCTATTTGATCTCTAGTAGAGAGTCTTCTGGTATAAGGGGCATTCCAGTTTCTTCGAATGTTCCCCCTCCAACTTCTAAGAGTGTTTCCTTTGATTGGGATAGTCTTGTTGAGCCTTGTCTTCCTTCTGCTGCACCTTTCCAAATAAAGGTTAGAGTTAAGTCCACAAATGTCTATCGATGTATGGTGGATGAAGGATCCTCTGCAAGTATTATATCCTCTTTGACTTGGAAATCTTTGGGTTCCCCAAAGTTGTTGATAGCTCAGAGTCATTTGTTAGCATATGATAGAAGACCTGGTGAATCTATGGGTGTTCTTCCTCAATTGCCTATCACTTTAGGTGGGAAGACTGTCTTAATCGATATGATGGTAGTCGATAGCCCTTTAGACTTTAATATGCTACTTGGGCGTGATTATGTCTATGCTATGAATGCTGTGGTGTCTCCACTCTTTCGAGTAATGTGCTTTCCTCATAACGGGAATATTGTCACTATTGATCATCTTGCATATGATAATCACCACCCTAATTCGACGTTACTACAGAATGCCCCTTGGTTTGTTCTAAGTGTTCAAGTTGACTCTACCCCGCCGCAGGTCAATTATGTGGCATTGAATCCTCAAAGTTCAAATGCTTCTGAGAAGGATCCTTTGACCTATTATTCTCTTTCTTGGGACTTGGTCCTGACAGTTGACCGAGAGATTATTCCTATAGGGACATGGGACTCCTTAATTCCCTCTGTTGATCCTTATAGTTCTCATGATTTCTTAGAACTTGTTTTGCCTTCCTTGGCCTAAGCCCTGCAAGGGGTTTGTTCAGCAGAACTATTATGCGTAAGCTGCAAGGCTGCATAGTTCCCTGTACCATATTGTATATATAAGGTACGCATCTTCAAGTTTTGTATTCTATAACACAAGATCTTATATGAAGTTTATATGTGGGATGTATTAACTTCGTGTCTAGTGTTCCTATTTATGTTTACAGAACATGGAAGATTTCTCCTTTGGAAATTTTTATGGTTGGTCCATTCTGACAGGTATTGGTTTCCGAAACTAGCATATAGGTTAGGTTTTTCTGCCTGCATTGTGAACTTATCAGTTTCCTTTCCCATTTGGCCTTAGGATTGACCCCACCAAGTTATGGTGCAGAACCTTCTCAGTGCTTAGAAGTACCATGACTTGTGTGGTAGAGCCTACCTTATCATGGGTGCCCTAGTTAGTACCTTGTTGTCACTTGGCACTCATACTGATTTTCTTGTCCTTAGGCTCGAGAGTCCTCTGTAGTCCCACCATGACTTATGCGTTTAAGACTCATTCCTCTTAGCTTCTTCACTTTGTTCTGGCCTTATACCCTAGAGGCTCCTTTGTGTTGAGTTGTACTACTGCATTGCATGTTGACCATTTGCACCTTTTGGCCTAGAGCCGGCTTCACTTGGACTCATGTTTAAGACAACTTTTGACCATGATGTCTGCAAAAACAACCTTGCATACCTTTGACTTCTACAACTTGACACACCTTGACCCGTGGAAGGAACACACCTTTGAGTATCACTGACCAGTTTTCACCTCCCTGCATTGAGCATAGGAATGTTCCATTCCCAGGAACTAGATCATCTGTTTCATCGACACTCGTTCTTTCCACTATACCATAGCATGCTTTTATTCTTTTTCGAGCTTAATAGAAAAATACAAAAAAATTAAATATTCCAAAAAGAGCGGGAACGGGACAGTATTTCCATTTATTATTGGAAGCTAGAGTCAGTCATGTCGCCCTTGAACAAAGCACTCAAAACAAAGTCTCCTCCATGTCGGTGGGATTTAGTTTGACTTAGGTATGCCGTAACCTTGTTATTGAGTTAGTTCTCCCCCGATTGGTTATCTCTTCCAATCGTATGGAGGGTTCGTTCATGCCTCCTGCATGATGAACTTATACAGAGTCATCATATGCTACCATATAGTCACACTGAGTCATGCTTTTGTTCAAGGGAAGTTAGCCCGAGTCGGCCTCTCTGCGGTGTCTCTTGACTCATTTTTTAGTCGGCCATCCTGGTTTTCAATGTCATGTCTATTATCACATCAGTTATATTGGTCCTTTACTTGTGCCGATTTGAGAAGGTCTCCATTGACTTCTTTCTGGCGGGTCTTGTCCTTATCGACAATGACATCTTGCTCTGAGAACAGACCTAGAGCTGCACCTTGGCCCTATTTTCATTATTGACAGGTTACCTTGTGCTCAACATCGATCAGTATCATGGGTCTTTGACTGAGTGGTTTCCCTTGTGTTCGACGTCAACTTACATTATCACACATTGGGATTCGTGCAGTACCTTGGTTTCCATTTGAACCTATTGGTGGATACCTCACCTCTGTGTCGGCTTTCATTATTGGTTGGTTCAGAGGGTTTCTGCCGTGCGCTAGCCACATCTTGTGTACGCCGGAAATGTACTTTGGTTGGGTTACTACATCTCTTTCGTCCGATTCCTTCCACATTATTGGCCTACGGGTTACATTCGTGCTAGATTGATGAAGGATACCTTAATGCCTTCCTTCTAGCGGATCTTTCTCTATCGACTCCGACTCATTGCTCTGAGGCAAAGATCAAGAGTCCATTTAGCAGTACCTTGGGGTTTGCAATCATTAGTGGCAGATCCTTCGCTATCGATAGTGGGAAACCATCATTTCTCCTGATCGATAGATTCTTACAGGTGTTCGACTCCAGCTCATCTATTCACACTTGTGGGATTGTATTGGGTACCTTGATGCTCATTATCATTATCGGTGAGTAGTCTCGCGTTTGTTAACGGTATACATCAATGACCGGTAATCAAATGATTTATCACATGGTCGACTTCAAATCATTTATTCCCATGGTGTAGAAATGTACCACGGCGGTCGGTGAAGACCTCAAGTTGTATCAACATTCATTGGTTCACTTGACAGTTGCTCCTGCTGCTACTAGTTGATACCACTCCACCTTATATGTCGCAGTTAGTCATGGTGACATTTATATGCTGGCACCTGAGTTTGCAGTGTAGTACCATCCTTTTCCATCATGTTCAATTGGTATCTTTTGGGGATCAGTCTTTGATATCAGTGATCCGTTGTATCTTTCAGCATCATTGACAGTTTTATATGTGATATTTAGACATGTACTTGTTCGATCATGATCAGATGATCCATTATGTATTTTCCAGTCATTTATACTTGTATACTTAGTGGATCCACTTGTTCTTGATATGCGGACATGCTTTGCTTTCTCTGAGCATGGGTATGCCTACCTCAGACGGTGTTTCTTTCTGATCTCCTTTTGTGGCTTGGCAGGCTGAATTCTGGTGAAGTACTCCTCGGTTTTTGGCAGATTTCCTTTCCATGTACTTGCTTAATACATTTCAGCCATCATGTACCACTTCTAAACTCATATATTAGGGGGCATCTGTTATAGCTCCAAATCTCACTATTATGGTTTGTGATGCTGCACTCATGGGCTAGGGCAAACCCTCCTTCCAGACCTGCTCTCAAATTTAAAAAACAATGTTTTATTCCTTGTACGCGACATTTCCCTGAGTTAAACACGTGTATACGCGGGTAGGCATATACCCAACCCGCATATATGTATTAAAACACTTAAAAAAATATAAAACTCCTTATTTTCTGGCGGAAATCATGGGTTTTACCTGTTGATCACCTGTTAGTGCCCATGGCCCAACTATTCCCGACCAACTCCCAACTAAAAAACTACTTTGGGAGAGGTATAAAAAGACCTCAAAGGGAAGGCCTAAGGGAGGGAGAGAAGAGAGAGAAAGGTTATTATACTGAAATATTTCCCCTGACTAGGTCTGAAGAACCTTGTGTCTTCTGCACTTCCCCATTTGTATAGGAAACCCTTGTTTCCTTGTGAGTTGATGTTCATCCACTAGTTATGGCATCATGGAGTTAGTCTTGGAAGGAGATATGCTAAAGGCTTGAGGCTGGATGGATCCGGAAGGAAGCTTTGCTTGGAGCCTGCGAAAGGTTATTCAGGTGATATTACTCCTTTTGTACATTCTATTTGTCTATAATAAATAAACACGTCTTGGTTCCCTATATGCTTCTTCTTTATGTTTATGATGTTCATGTTTGAATTCATATGTGAATGGTTGTTTAAAGTTCATAACTAACTACCTTCTTTTATAAAATGAAGATGATTTCTTTATAAGTCTTTGTCCATATACTACTGTATTATTTGGAATTGGTTGTTTTACAGGACAAAGGAGCGAAAGGGACTTAAAGAAGGGTTTGGACCCTTGAGGAACTTCTCAAACGTAGGACCTGAGGTATGCCCCTCTTACTATAGAATTTGCTTATCATAGCATAATGGCTGTGTGAATGTATGTTTCTCTGTTTAGACAACTTTCAGTCTGCTAGGGTTTCCACCCAAAAGCCCTAGGGGAGCAATTCCCTCAACACAAGTGGTGTTTGTGGCTGCCATGACCAAAAAGACGTCGGTTAGTAGATTGTTGTGAAGAAGAGGCTACTGCAAATATTCCTTTCCTATTCCACGACCCTATGGCTAAGTACATAGCATATTCTTCAGTCATCACCAGAGGTCATTTCATGAGCATGTATCAGGTTCCATATCTACAGATTTTTCATGTTGCATAACTATTTTAATATTTATTTTTCAGCATTATGAAGGCATGTGGTCCAGTACTCTAATGCTGGCCTAGTCCTATTGGAGAGTTTAACATAATTAGTTGAATTAAGTATCGTGCATAAATAGGATTGTACATAAATAAGCTCACCAACTGAGAATTTACTTTTTAGTTGTTAGAATTTTTATTTTTACAGTTTAGAGTTAGGAAAAAAGTCCCATGGAGATTTTACTGATTACAAAGATGCATTTATTATTGATTCCATGCCCAATGGTGGAGGATATTTGTCTGCAGGTTCTCAACACCTTTCCAGCATGGCATTGTACCTAGTTGGAGCCAATGTTGTCACTCACTACTTTTTCAGTCACCAATTGCTTCAAAAGCCAAATAACATTAATGTTTGGGTCCAAATTCTAAGCCAGAAAAGCTACCAAAGCCATATCAGACATTGTCCATTGCATAGTGCTCAGAAAGCACTTTCCAATAGTATATAGAAGTCTAAAAATGGACGTCTCGAGCAAAATTTAGAGCCTATTGAACAATCCTTTTGGAAAGCCAAACAAACGAGAAAAAATGGCTAAGTGTTGAAGAAAAATCAAAATTGGGGCTCGGGATAGTTCATTGCAATCACATATTGGCCATGGATGGGGTCAAGGTCTCACTCTTAAGGCTTATCAGTGGATTCAAAGGCCGGTTGCAATTTATTGCTGTAATCTCTAGGGAGGGCCGATAAAGGCCTAACACAGGAAATGCCTGCAAAACAGGGCCGGGTGGGCCCTTTTCTCTCTCCTCTGTGGGGTACACATGTTGAGCCACAAGAAATATTTCACATCGCATATCAGTGAAGACAAAGGGCTCCCACTTAAGAGATATCGATGGTTCCATCAGCCGATTGCGATTTGAGATTTCTCATTGTTTTGCCAGGGGAGGTTCTAGATTCTAAAACTTACGAGGGCTGAACTCCATGTTGCCATTTTGGTTCAATATGTTTTTATGGGACTTCATTGATATCATGGCCAAGTGTATGGACTGGTTATTGGGCCCTTTGGGATAAATGATGTTTCCCTGTTGATTACAAGCATGATTAATGTGCAGCAAGTTCCTCGTGGTAATCTCATTTCACCTATGTTTTTTATTTCTTTGAAATAGTGTAATGAACACAGTTGGTTCCTCTTCAATCTATGGATTTATCTTAGCTTCTTTGGAAGAGAATGATACCCATGTTATTTTTGATATGAAACCTTCTTTGCTCCTTTATTTTTCTCATCTCATTGGAAAACCATGGTTTAGGATTTTGTCTTGCTTACAACCCTATCCATTGAATTCCCCTTTCTGCTGGAACATTTATGCCTAGGATTCTATTTGATATAGCCCTATGCATCTATTTATCTCCCTACCTTCCTCCTCTCCACCATCAATATTTCTTCAGTTTTAGCTGTCTCATTTTCATGTGTCAGCCACGAGAAGGAGAAGTCATTTCTCTTTAAGATTGCCCAAATACCCCTCAACATTTGAATCCATGAGTTGTTCTGAATCTTCCTCTTCGAAAGCTTATTTAACCAATCCCCTCATACCTATTACGTGAAAATTGGAGTGCTGCAACCCCTCACATACAACCTTACAAGAACTCCTCTATTTAAATATGTCCTAGGCACTAATCTACAATCAACCCATAGGCTGTCTCTAGGAAACTTTATTGTCTCATGCTGCACTTGTGTTGCATGGTGCAAGATTTAGCGACACCAACTACCTTGATTGGAAGATGTGTGGTGAGGGTGGGTGAGTTTATCAACCTTAAAAGTATGGCTTTCCTCCTTCTAGTGCCAGAAATGTTGGCAACACTGGATCTACCAACATTCAAGGGGTCTCCCCAATATGTGGTCCCAATTAGACCTCACAACATTTGGGATAGGATCCCCATTTGGAATACAACCTTGTTACCATTTTATTAAAGATTTTAGTTGACTCTAAATGTCAGCAAGAGAGTGGAACTCATGTGTTCCTTCGTAAAGAAAGTGAGTGTTCAGTTGTATTTGTGTCAAGGTTCCTCTACAACGGAGGGAAAATAAGGTGAGCCTATAGGAGAAAGGTAATAATACCACTTCGGTAGAAACACACAAAAATAAGAGATATCCTCCTAACATCCAGTGGAATATTTCAAAAGGATACAATGGGAATTGCAACCACTACAACATCAATATCGTAAGCACTAAAATAACCAAAATAATTCAACTACTTTAGTACATGTGAAAACAAACATGAATCATAAACATTCATAGAACAATGTTACAAACATTCATAATCCATGCATGAAGAACGTGTTGGCCACCAGGTTTCATATATTAATTAAAAGTCCCCAGACACATGTATACAACTAACATCACTAGCTCCAATAATTGAGCTTTGGAGCCACTACTTGCTCCCCAAAAGAACTAGCTTGTCTCTTTTATGCCTTGCCGGAGGAGCCAAGGTAAAAAAATACTTTTCTCATAAAATGAGAGTGTATATATAGCCAATGGCGTAATGATTCACCTCCCTTATGACTCTTTGACTACCCTCATGACTGTTTGACTTCCTATGACTTTTTGTCTTTACATGAATCTTCATATTCAGTACATGTCCCTTGGAATTCCACTTTACAATACATTTTGAATAATAATTTACATATTCCACAAAAGTTACGTGGCACATGGTGACTCATGACATGACATGACATAACACTGATGGCATGGCAATGTCAATTCATTCTTGTTACTTCTTTCTATTTTTCTTCTTTAGAATCTTTTGTCCACCTCCATATGGCTTATAGATGAGGAGTCTTCAATGATAACATATCTTGAGCAACGGTCGCAAATCATTGTCCCTTTTCTTTCCTTTAATTTATTTGCTTGCATATTCAGCTACAAAGGTGTCTTCTAGCATGTTTCCCTTCTCCATCTCCTTTTTAATCATCCTTTCATAGTGTGATAGAGTACCCACATCTGCAATTCATCACAGCAAGATGATATTAGTCCATTAAACCCCTATTCTAATATGTTGCATGGAGATCCTTTGATTGGCTATGACTTAGTGGTAGGATGAGGGAGAGGCTCTATGACTGTGAAATTGCATAGCTCAAGTAGTCAGGGGTGAAGCTTGAGCCTTAAGACTATGAAATGCGTAGTTTAGGTTGGACTAAGCAAGTAGATTACACAATTGGCGAGCTGAGTGACCTAGGTTGAGGGGTTTAGCACTAATTATACCTACTACATAATTTTGGAAGGCAGAAGAGTCCAGGTGACTAAGCAATTGTGGAATTCAGGAGCTCAAGCATTAGGCATGAGGACTGATACTGCACAATGTATAGCTTAGGCGTGACTAGAGTGAATGATTGTGCAGTTTTGGAGGTCAAGGTCTAGGCTTGAGCACTGAGACTGTGTAGTCCACAGTTCTATGAGGCTAGAGCTACGCATTGTGCAGTGTCAAGAGGAAGGATTGCAGCTTGAGGGCTAATACTATGTAATGTGTAGTTCAAGAGGGTTGGATGAGGCTAAGTTGTTTGGTTAGGAGGTTTTCCGAATTTAGCTAAGTGTGGGATCAATGGAGCTGGTGTGAATAGTTATAAGACTTGACTGTGATCACACACTTAGAACACTTGATGACAAAACATAGATCATCCAAAACACACGAACAAAAAACTTCTCATAGTGTAGTAATTTTGTGATGACAAGTGAGACAATAAAGATACACTTTGCAATGACCGTGATGACACTTGTGCAACAATTCTTAAAAATTTGGAAATGAGTGCGACATCTGTTTACATAGTAAGAACAACTTATTTGCATAAAGATAAGCCCTTGAAACCACCAAAGCAAACTCATATACATCATATCACACTTAACATGCAAAAAAGAAACATTTTGATTTGCTTGCAAATGGGAACAAAATGCTTAGAGAAAACACATGCAATGAGCCTCAATGTTTGCAATGAAATTATGCAAGATCAAGGTGCGCTATGAAATTTGGATGCAGACAAAAATTTTAGAGGGCGTTGTAGCAGAAACAACAGATACCAACCTAAATAAATAGTCAAAATAAAAATATGATATTAACACACACAAGATTTTTTTAAACTAGGCCAATGCCCAAAATTGATACACAATACATAACAAGGTCTCTTTATAAAGGATAATATCTCGTACTCAACTATAACTGACTCATTTACTGAATTGGAACTAAATCTGACTCATACTGAGAATAATGACTTCTACAAAATCTAGAACAATCAAGACTGAAGTTCTACACAACCTAAAACATTCACTAGAATTCTACATAATCCATAACATTTTATTTGTACATTAACTCGAAATATGTGTGTGTTTTATTCTTCTTTTACAAGCACATAGTTATGAAATGTCATTGCAACAAATATTTGTTTTTTTAATAGTTTGATATTGCTAACTCATAGTATAATAACATGATTTAAATTTATTATAAAATAAGTTGTAAAACAATATTATTAAATGTATTTAAGAAATAAGAGGAATTCGAAAATATTTATTCACGTATAGAATGCATAGCTAAGAAAAATATATAATTGTTTTTTACTTATTTAAGAAAAATTGGTCTAAACCTGATTTTTAAATATTTATCTACATATAAAATACATAATGAAGAAAAATATATACGGAATTTATTTATCTAAGAAGTGTTGAAATGTACTACATTGATGGGAAATATATATGGAATTTATTTATCTAAGAAGTGTTGAAATGTACTACATTGATGGAGTATCTAACCTTTATTCTTATTACTTTCTAAATGTGATGTATGCATTGTCCTTTTCCTTTATATATATTTTAAAGGTAAAAGATAGCAATAGTTTAGTTTAGTTGGGTTAATGATGAGACTCACATGATATTGTTATAAAAAGATTAAGCTTTGTTATTAAATCTTTCCAACATTGATGAATATCATGGTTTTTTTTGAAGTGAACTTTAAAATGAAGTATAATCTTATTTACGTTATTAAGTTTATATGATTGTATTCTTAAGTATCTTTTTATGTTTTTTTTTCTCCATAAATGATATATTAATTTGTTATTAATATCATATTGTTAGACATTTTAAAAATTTGATATCATTTAATTTTTAATTTTTATATAGAATGATGAAAATGTAACAAAAATAAATATTCAAAATATATTTATGAAAAGTAAATATATGGAATAACATGGCATAAATTTATATAATTAAAAAATTATGCATTTTATTGAAACTAATTGCTATGTTTTTTAGACTTTAAGATTATTATTGTTAATATAATAAAATTATTGTGGAAAATCCTTTCTTGGATCTTCGGTAAACATTAGCTATGGCAATGGATTTGGTTCCATTCCCAACCGCCCTTCCTATGGCTAATGCCAATGGAGGAAGCAATACTCCCTCTTATAGTAGAATTGCTTTAGGAAATAAAAATATATAATGGTATTTGGCTTCCATCAAATGGAGAACAATAAAATAATCAACATTCTGTAGGCCACCTTAGTAAATGGTGGTGAGGGAGTTTCTTTATCTTTTTTTGCTAAGCAAGAGACAGTGCTTCTATTGACTTAAAAAAGAAAATAAATTACATAGGTTACAACAAGTGCTCAAAAGTGCAAACCCCCACAAGGAAGAGGGAGAAATAAACAATGTGCCCTAAAACCAGGTAGTCCATAAACAAAACACACGGAGCAGTGGCCTGCAAAAACCCCCTAAATTGCTCGACCAATTATGGCCATCGATCTTCCCCTTCTAATCCGACGGCTGGTATACATATCGCACAACTTAGTAGCAATATGTATAAGGGTGGTATTCCATCCTCGGTCCCCACCACGTGTCGCGCTTTGAAAGGCATCACTAGCTTTTCCTTAAAACCACCAATGGGTTTGAGGGCACTCGATAAAGGTGGTAAACCATTAGTCGTTTTGACCTTTCGGTCCCACAAACTTGCACGACCATCTATGGCCATTGATCTTCCCCCTCCTAATCCTACAACCCCAAGCAATATCGTACATCTCATATGCACGAGGAATACCGCGCGATGAGGGAGGTATACATTCTTCTTCCCCGACCACACATCGATTACTGAGTGGCATCGCATGCAATCCGTGAAAACTGTTTCTTGGTCAAAGGGTGCCCGATGCAGGTGGTAAATCCCGGGCAGTTTATGACTCCGGTTCGCTACTCTCTTGGTACCCAAAGTGCTGCCCGAGGAAGCCGTGCCCTGAAGGGTCACCTTTTGTTGATCTTTGCGGTAGCCTATTTTTTGGGAGCTTTTCCTTTTGCGCAGAGAGCTTATGGCCCTATGACTTCCTTCATCCAAAATCCCAATAAAACACAGCCTAATATAGACTGAGCTAAAATCCTAAGCAATCCTAAAGTGATCCTCCACTGAGAATCTGTCTAAAGTGAATTTATTCCTCATTTGCATAAAGTAAAATGGTGTCTCTCAATTTGTTTTGATAGTGTTTTTTGTCTATGAGTCCCCGATATGAGCATTCATCTCTCACTCTGTCATATGTTACCTCCTCCCACCAGCAGCACCTGTCAGTAAGCTTGCTTTGAACCCCTTCATTGGCTAGCTAGTCCGCCACTTTATTGGCTTCCCTGCAAACATGCACAAACCCGAGAGTTTTTAGAATTATTATGTGCGATTGAATTATTTGGTAGACTTGCAGAAGCCGCCAGTGACTTGAGATTTTCTTTGGAGTTGCTCCAACACTAATCCGTTTGACCGAATTAATTACTAATTCCGAGTCAGCGTCAATGATGACATTATGAATGTTGTGCTTGAACAATATTTCCAAGAAAAGCTCCATCTCCATGAGCTCAACCATATTGTTGGTTTCCTTCCCTAGATAACTGTTGAAAATGACCTATATGTTTCCCTCCTGGTCTCTCATGACCCCTCCATAGCCTACTTCTCCAGGATTTCCTTTAGAGGCTCCATCTATGTTAAATTTTAAAAAACCTTGAGAAGGGGGCTGCCAAAGAGTCTTTCATTCTGAGGTATTCATATTGATCTGTAGAGGACACTAAGGGGGATGAACTTGAATCTCTAACTTTTCCAAGATTCCAGCCTCTATGTGTCCTATGGGTTTTCCTGAAGAAACACCCCCTAGTATGTGAACAATCTCCTTGAGTTGCTTAAGGATTAGCTTAAGGATGCTACTCACCGGGCTCGTCTTATCTTTGAAAATCCTGTTATTGTGCTCCTTCCAAACATTCCATATTACAAACCCTGGGGTCAACACCCAGGTGAAGTTTATTGTCTCATTATCCGAGAAATTTTTCCGCTAGTTCTTCAGTGTAACAATGATGTCATTTATGTGTCTGTCTATCTGCTCGAAGACATCTCCAACCTAGTTCCAAAGTGTTGTAGTGAATTAGAATATATTCAAGAGATGATTAGTGGTTTCTTCCTATTGACCACACAGATGACATCTTGAGGGGCCAACAAAGCCTCTTTTCCTTAGGTTGTCCCATGTCAGAATCTTGCCCTGTTGCACCAGCCAGTTGAACAGTTTGACTTTCATCCAATTACAATTATCCCATAGTTATTTCCATGTCTTATCAGTGTTTGGAAAGTTAAGCCCTGTGTCTATTCTTTTGGCTACCTTAAGGGTGAAGAGACCTAAATTATTATTTCCCCATCTTAATTGATCATCTAAGGTCGAGGTTAAGATTTGTCTCTATTCCAAAAGACCGTTAAGGGCTATAGCTTGATTCTTCATCATGTCCGTTTCACTGTAATCTGGAAGTTTCCATAAACTTGATTGATCCCAATAATCACTTACCCTTTTTAATCCTTTGGTGATGGTATTCGTGTGAATGGCTACTAATTCTTCACTCCGGAGATTATCTTCCTGTTGCTAATTATCCTCCCAGAACCAGGCCAGATTTCCATTTCTGATCTCTCAGAAACTATGTTTTTGGACTAGGGCTTTGTTCTCCCATGCTCTATTCCAAATTGGTGAACCCTTTACCTGTCTTGTAATTCTTATGGGGTTCTTCTCCTGCCAATCGCTTGCATACTTTTTCTTCCATAGTTTAGCCTAGGGGCTTGTATTTCCTTTAGCCATCTCCACCAGAATTTGGCTCCTAGAACTCTGTTAAGAATTCCTGGGTCATGAAGCCCTTAGAATCCATGGAATTTTGGTTTGCAAACCCTATCCCATGCCACTAGGGCCCATTTCTTCTTTTCTTCACCTTTTCCCTAGAGGAAATCTCTGTGAGTGTTTCTTATTTTAGTAATTACTCTAGTTGGTGTCGGAATAGCTGATAACATATAGATAGGGATGGTTTGGAGGATAGCCTTAGTTAGAATCAGCCTCCTTGCTAGATTTAGGGCTCTATTTGTCCATTTTCTAATCTTATATTTTAGCTTATTTAGAATAGGCTCCCATATTTCCTTATGTAATTGTTTGGCAGTGAGGGGAACTCTCAGGTATTTCGAGGGCAATGAATCTCTTTGAAAGCCCAAAATTCTGGAAAGATTTCTTTGAATCGAAATGTTAGTGTTGAAAAAGAAAATATTTGATTTAGTAAGACTTACCTCTGTGCCCCCTGCCATGGCGAACTCACTCAGAATCTTCTTAAATGCTCTGGCTTCCTTCACTGTGGGTGTGCCTTGAAGCATAGTATCATCCAAAAATTGCTAATTTGTTACCGAGTCCCCACCTTGAGTGAGTCATAGACCCTGAATTCTGCCTTCCTCCTTAGTAGCTCTGATTTCTCTCCCTAACCCTTCCATCATTAGAATGAAAATGAAAGGAGAAAGAGGATCACCTTGTCTGAGACCTCTAGTAGGCTTGAAGGTTTTGGAGGGAGAGCCATTGAGAAGAATTAAATAGCTGGCAATGGTAACTAGCGCCATGAACCACTTAATCTAATTATAATCAAATCCATATGCTTTAAGAACTGCTCTTATATATGATCAGCTAAGTTTATCATAGGCCTTTGCTATGTCTAGCTGAATTATCATCCCTGCCTGTTTATTAGTGTTAAGTGAATGAACCACCTCATGAGCTTGAATTATGTTGTTAAAAATTTGTCTTCCTTCCAGATAGCCCATTTTCTCCTCTGACACAAGGGAAGGGAGGAGTGGTTTGAGACGGTTTGAAATTACTTTGGATATTATTTTGTACACCACATTGCATAATGCTATAGGTCTAAATTTGTCGGAGAGGTGGCCTTTTCCTGTTTGGGGATTAAGGCTATAAAAGATTCATTGAAAGCCTTCAAGACTATTTCAAACCTTCGAGAGTCTTCCACTACCTCCAGAATATCATGTTTTACTATCCTCCAACATGTTTTGAAAAAGTCCACATTGAAGGCATTCGGGCCTGGTGCTTTCCCATTGTGCATCTCTGTGATAACTTCCTCAATCTCTTCCTCTGTGACTAGTCCATTGAGATTGTGATTGTCTTCTCTGGATACCAATTTAGGAATGCATTGAGTGAACCTTTTCGTAGACTGATGTCTATCCACCATGGTTTCCTCAGCAATTCTCTTAAAATGCTATACTAGGACCTCTTCCATCTCTTCATGAGTGTTTCTTTCTATTCCATGCTGATCTGTAAGTTTCACAATCCTGTTATTGTTTCTATGAGCTATGGTGGATCTGTGAAAGAATTTGGTGTTTTTCTCCCCTTCCTTAATCCATTGTACTTTGGATTTCTATCTCAAGTATATTTCCTCTTGTAGACATCTGTTTTCCCATTCAGGCTGAAGTGACTTTGCCATCTCTTTCCTTTCGTTTGTATAGCCTTCTGTGATAAGAATTTGGTTTAATTCCTTTAGTTTCTTTTCCACTTCTCCTTTAGCTTTGAATATATTGCCAAGTTCCTTTTTATTCCACTCTTTGAGTCTATCTTTAATGTGTTTGAGCCTGCAGTGTAGAAGCAACACCTTTGTACTTTGGAGGTGTAGCTCTTCCTTCCACCATTTTTCAATGTTTGTAAGGAAATCTAAATGTGTGAGCCAAGCGTTTTCAAACCTGAAGGGGATGTTCCTCGGTTTGCCAAAAAGAGAAGCTTCCAATTGAATGGGTCAGTGGTCCAAACCTCCAAAAGGTAGGATGAGTGTAGTTAGGCTACTTCACATGAGAAGTAGTTCCTCTGAGATAATAAATCTGTATAATTTTGAGGCTACTTGGGAAGAGCCTGCCCTTTTATTATTCCAAGTGAAGATTCCATTGCTGGTTTCCATATCTACTAGTTTCATATTGGTGAGGGAGTGTTGGAAGGCAACTGAATCCCTACCAAGTGTTCTAGTTCCTCCTTTATTCTCTGTGAGTGATTTTAGCATGTTAAAATCGCCTCCTAGAATCCAAGGTATAGTTGGGTGTCTCCTCTTCATATCCTCCAGCGTTGTGAGGAGTCAAAGTTTGTCCTGCACTGGCTAAGGACCATAGACATTGGTGACCATGTAACATTGCCTGTTAACCTCAAGGTATTCATATATGTTTAACCATTTGCTATGTTTTTCTCTGATCTTCTTCACTGATCATTTTGTTTCCTGAATCAATACTATGTCAGATTTTTCCTCTTTGATCCTATTACCTAGATTCCTCTGTTTTCTTCTACTCCTTAGTCCTCTAATGTTCCAGGTTGTGATTTTCATTGGGGTGGGGTTTTGAAGGAGTAACTGGAAAGGTATTTCATCCTTCCTGAGTTAATCATGAGTTTGCCACACTCCAGCAGTAGGTCTTTCTGTCTTTTCCTTCCCCTCTTCTTGCCTAGATTTTTTTTTATTAATTTTCCTGTTAATAATCCTATAGAGGAAGTCCCTTTATTTTCCTGGTTATCATGACCTATTCTGACTCTTGCAGCTGTTTGATGTGACTTTTTAAGGAATAACTATTGTACCTTTTCCACATCCTCCTGAGGTATGGAGTTTATTCCCAGGTTTCCTACTTGTTTGAGAAACTTTTCCAGTTCTAGGTTCTCCCTTTCCAGGATCTCCTGTAAGTCTTGGTCCTCTGTGCCACTTTCACTTGGAGTCATGTCATGGTATTTTTCTATGTCCATGGTACTCAAAGGGTCCATCATGTGTTCATTTTGTCCCTATGTGAACTCCAAGGTGGTCTCTTTTTCCCCCTTGCTGCCTGATTCTCTATGCACTTATGATCATCTCCATCTACTTCTTTTTCTCCTAAGATCTCAAAACTATTGTGACTTCTTGTTTTGTTCTCATTCCCAGTAGGGTTCTTTTGTGACTTCCTTCCCCCTCCTTTTCCTTTTCCTCCTACTTTGGTGAAACCTGTCTGATCTTTCCCTTTGCTGGTGTTTAGGTCTTCCTCCCTTTTATTAAGCGAACAATCTCTAGATAGGTGCCCATGCTCATGACATTTGTGACATTTGAACGGGATATGCTCATAGTCAACTGTTTGTACCCATTCTTCATCATAGACTTCTAGAATGACCTCAACTAGAAGGGCTCCTGATAGGTCCATCTCCACACATATACGAGCATAGGAGGTATATTTTCCTTGTAGGGTTCCCTCAGAAATCTTTAAGAAATTACCTAATTTATTGCCTATAGCTTTTAACGAGTATAGCAACCAGTAATCTAAGGGTAAGGAGTAGAGTTTAATCCATACTGATACCGAAGTGAATGTTTCTCGTTCTGGCACAAATTTCATCATCCAAGGCCGCATATAGAGACCAACTGCTGCAAAGTTCTCTGTCCTCCATGTGCGTGAACACCACTGTAAAACAACCTTTGGATCCTAGATGTATCTTTAACTTTCCCTTTGGTTCCCAGTTGTATTTTATCCAAGTGTACAACTTTTTCTTTGATGACCAGATTCCCATAAACTTGCATATAATGGAATAGTTAGCCATGTGATCCCTGTGCTCTTGCAGAGCTGGATCATTCAATAAAACCCGCGGTTTAGTTATGGTCTTAGGTTTACAGGGCCCCATTTTGGTTCTATTCTCTGTTCCCTGACCTCTGTCTTCCGCTTTCTCCTCCTGTCGGTCTTCCTCATGGGTCCCTTGTTCTGCATGGGTTTTGCTGCCTTCCACCTTTTGATTTTGAGTGTTTTTGTCTTGTCCTCCAAGGAATGTGGAGGCTTGTTCTTATTCCCTACTTTTCCTTTGTTTGAAACCACATTGTTGTAGGAGGGAATGGAGCTCCCTCCTCCCTGTGCCTCCATGGTTACATGTTACCCTCTCTTGCTCTATTTGTTGAACCCTAGAACCTCAGTTGCCTCTCGCTCAAATTTCTTCAATGTTGCTAGAGTTCAATTCCCATTGGGTTTCAACAATCCACGAGGGAGTTTCTTTCTCAACGAAACTATTAATCCCGAATTTGAGGTCTACTCAAATAGAATTGGCGAGTATATAAAATATATGCACGATCATGAACTTATTGGGAAATTTCTAGATATATGGCCATTAGAAAAATCCTTCTCCCTCTGGGTGTATAACAAATGGAAACCTAAAGGTCATATTAAACTTGAATTGGAAGCTAAGAGATTTTTCACTATTATTTTCATTAGTCTAGAGGATCACAACTGATTTTTTGAGAATGGGCCATATTTCTTCAATTCAAATGGAATTTATTTAAATTTCTCGATTGAGAATTTTTTATCATACAAGGAGGATTTCATTGTGGCATCCATATGGATTTGTATGTACTCGTTACCATGAGAGTTTTGGGACAAATAAATCCTTATCGAAATTGGAAACACCGCTGGACACTTCGTAAAAGTATCTAAAGTCACCAAGCAAGCAAGGTATATATATTACACCTGAATATGTGTTTATATGAATATTTCTAGACCTTTGCCTGAATCAATTGCAATTTACTACCAGGCTGAGTTATGGAAGCAAAATCTTGATTATAAACACATCTCATTTCGATACCAATGGTGCCATGAATATGGCCATTTATACTGCAACTATTCTCTTGTAGCCTTTAATGGCAACCTTGACTCATCTTACCTGAGATAATTATGGATTCATTGTGGTTGATCATAGCCATTATAACCCTAAAAATCCCCCTTCGCAAAAGAAGTCACAACAGGAAAAAGGTGTTGATTTGAATTGGTATGAGCCACTTGCTTCGCTTGATACCTCTGACCCCCATTCAGATGATTAGCCACTAGAAATTGAAATGAAAGACCCTTCAGGACCTCCCTTGTCCTCTAATCTCACGTCTTCCTCAACTCCTAACATGTCACCCCTATTGGTAATCCCCTCTTCTTTGGCCCTACCTCCTATTGAGACCTCCAATCAGTTGCTTCTAACACCAATCTTTCTCCCTGTAGTGTTAAAGTGGATGGATTCTATCCTAGATCAAGAGGAGGAAATGGATCTATAAATATCTAATGTTTAGAAAGGAAAATACTCTTTCACCCTCCCTAAACACCAAGTTCACCTATTGGGCTAGGCTTATTTGAAGTATTGACATGTAGTTTCCAAATCCAATTAAGGAGAAATAAACACTAGGTCACTAGGAATTTAAATAATTCATTAAAGGATATAGATAAACCTTATCAAGATGTAAAAAATGGCCTAAATAATAATATTCAACTATTAGATGAACTAGGAGGTATGTTGGTCAATTCAGGGTGAGTTAGGGTTATAACAGAGGCATTATATAGCTCCAGTAAATCCCAATAATGAAAATAATTTCATGGAATTTGTGGAGCCTTAATTTTAAAAGAAAATAGATTCTCTTGAAAGAAAAATGTTATGCAGAAAACCATTTATTTAATTACGATATAAGAAACACAAATATCTAGTGAGGCTCTTTCTAATATAATCATAAAATGGGGGAGGAAATGTTAAGCAGTTGTGACAAATACCCAAGGGAATCTCAGTGGTATGGATCTTATTTGGAATGAATAGGATATCAAGGTTACCAATATGTTTTATTCCTTCCACATTATGCCTACACAGTTCTAGCTTATGGGTTCATGGGACTCTTGTCATTTATCCAATGTCCGTGGTCCTACTATTCCTAAAGATAAACAATTTTCCCTCAATTCTATTATCAATACTTTAAAATTACTTTCCCCATCCCCATGGATTATTGGTGGATATTTCAATTTCATAAAATCATTAGATGAGAAGAGGGGCATAATTATAAGGTTGAAGGTGGAGGTTATTTTATTTTAGGAAACAATTGACTCATCACAACTCATTGAGATAACTATGAAAAATGACACGTATACATGGAACAATAAGGGAGGAGGATAACATTAGGTCACCTTAAACCTGGATGAATATTTAATATTAGAGAATATCATGAGGTGATATCTATTCATAGAGGCATCTATTCTCCCTAAACATGGTTTTGATCATTGGGAAATATGCATTCAAATTGATTTAAAATCCCGACCATGGAACCGCCCCTTTCAATTTTAGAAATTTGGGTACATTATCCACATATCCAATCAAACATTCAATAGTGGCGGGGAGACCTAGAAATTACATATGGCTCAACGATGTTTATCCTATATAAAAATATCAAACATATTAAGAAGAAACTGAAAGGATAGAATAAGGGCCAATTTGGAAACATCCTAGAGAGAAAAATAAAATTAGAACAAAACATGGAAGATATTCAACTAGAGGCGACATTCTTTGGGAGGTCTAAGGACTTAATAAAGGCAAAGGGAAAATATTTGAATGAGCTGGAGGAAAGGAATAAGCTTAAAGAGATCCTTTGGAAACAAAAAACCCGCATCTTGTGGCTTAAGCAAGGTGAAAATAATACAACTTTATTTCAAAACTCTATGCACCAACACCGACACCTAACAAGATATCTTCTTGAATTATCCCGAAGGGAGGAAATTAGAGACTCATAAGGAGATATCATAGGAATTATCCTAGTTTTTCCAAAATATCCTTTCTAAGCCCATAATCAATAAAAAAGGGGAAATCCGTCATATAACTAGATATATTCCACAGGTGATTACATCATAATCGAACAAATCCTTTCTCAGAAAGATATCCTATCAGGAAGTTGAAGATACAGTCAAAACAATGCCTAGTAATAAAGCACCAAGGGCATATGGCTAAACTATTGAAGTTTTTCAAACAGAATAGCCAATAATTGGGAATGAAGTTTGGCAAGAAGTTGAAGAATCAAAACAGTCCTAATCCGTTCTTAAAGCTTTGGACATTGCCTTTCTAACTTTGGTTCCCAAAAACAAACAGGTGGAGGACCCCAGTGGCTATAGAATTATCACCCTATGTAATGTATATTATAAGATAATTACCAAGATAATAGCTAGTAGATGAAAGCATTTCCTCCCCAATATAATTTCTCTTGATAATTTTTTTTTGTAGAGGGGTGCGAAAATTATGGATGGTATCATGGTTGCACCCATAGAAATTCATTCTTTGAAAATCACAAAAAGCCTAGAATGCTAATGAAATTGGATTTGTCCAAAGCATACAATAAACTAAACTGACAATTTCTAGGTAGCATCCTAAGAGCCTTTGGTTTTTCAGGTGAGTGGATAGAATGGATTTATAATTTCATTTCCTCAACTTCCTTATTAATATTGGTTAACAGTTCACCATATCCACCTTTATCCTCTACTTGAGGGTGTCAGGAAAAATATTGAGAGGGGAGGGGGGGGATCAATCAGTGTTTTCAAGCCATTAGACTTTTCAATTTCATATCCTGATTTTTGTACACGAATTTACTGAAGGTAACCTGCATGTGTGCATGACTATTATTCATACAAATAGCATTATCCAGTAAAACATACTTTTCAGTTAATTCATCTTCTGCTTATCTTAAGCTAGTGCATTATCACTTCATTCAACATTATATAAACAATAACCATGTGCAGTAAGAAAAAAATAAACCATCACACATAATCAACACACATGAACACCAAGATTTAAGGTTGAAACCCAATGTGGGACTAAACCACTTCTGTTGGTGTCTTTGTCTTCTTTTTAATATAAAGAAAAACTTCTTACAATCTTGCACTAACACAAAATCGTACTAGAATGAATGCACCCACCTGTAGAAGGCTACAACCTTCACTTGTTCTCCAATTCCTACTCAAGGGGAGTTCCAACCCCATGATCTCATTTGACCTCACCCACAGGAAGGGAGATTCAACTCCTTGATCTGATTTACTAGCTACCACTGGAAGGAAGCTTCAAATCCCTCATTGAAGGCTCCAACCTTCAACACTTCCATGGACCACATTTCATAAATTTTCATACTTGGTCCACCTGCTACAAAACATGACAACTTGTAGGCCACATTTCATCAAATTTTCAGATTGGACCCACTACCAACATTTAAGCCAAAAACCAAATATAAAAAATGAAACCGATTATCATCAACTGAAACAATCCAATCTCTGACCCAATTGAATCACCCATCAGCTGAAACCCAATCACTAATTCTACCGAATCAACCAACCAACTGAAACCCAAGTCAAACAACTTAAACAAGGAAAACAGTCAGATCACTGTAACTAAAATACTTATAAACATACTTCACATCACATAAATCAGGTTCTGTCACTGCAAACCTTATTGCACATCACATAAACCAGATTCTGTTACTGCAAACCTTGATCAACCATATATCAAAATATATATGCTACTTTATAGTAGCAAGCCTGCATGTGTATGCGCTTTCCATGAAGCATACCCGTGTACAGATCTTAAACCAATGAATTCTGAAACTGAACCACTATCATTATGAAATAAATGCTCAATCATATTCAGATCTATAACATCATTCTAAAACAACCACATAATCTTCACTAAACTTCAATCACAAAAAAAGTATCTTCAACATTATTCAATTAGTTATTTTTTAATTAAAACATCATTGTTTAAGCCCAAATCATCAAGAAGAATTCATTTATAGACATTAGAAACAAAGCAAGTCTGATTAAATTGATCAAACATTCTCTTCATAAAAAACCCTAGTTTTTGTATGTGCTTTCCTTAAAGCATATTTGCGTATATACATGATTTTAGGAAACAAACCCGCACATAGATCAGGAAATACACGCGACTTACCAATATCACACCTGCATGTATATGTGCCTTTCAGGCTATAAAACCGTGTATAGATCTACAATTATTGGCACAAAAATTCGATGCATCACATAACTTCAGACATACCCAGATCTCATCATACAAAGAAAAATCATGCATCAAGACACTATCAAAACAGATCAAATCACCTCATAATAAGGACTGTCATCTAAACTCTATTGGATTTGATCCATCATCAAATTCTTAGGTGCATACTTAGTTTCAGATCAAGAAAAACATTAACAACAAAGTATATTTACTTCAGATCTAACCATCCATAAAACATTCATCACTTGCACACACTATCGCTTTGATCTTCATCTCCTTATATAACTTTGCCCTTATCCAATACCATAGGTCAAAACCATACTCTAACTGATGGTTTTTTTAGATGGGATCAAAACATCTATTGCTGGGCTCAATACCACAAGGCAATAACATGGTAATGACCCTTGGTATTTAGAATACCATGGTGCGGAATCTGTACATGCCTTTGCTTCTTCATACTCACATGTGTATGTGGCTTTGCTTAATAGAACCAACATATACTGCTTGAAATTTCATCTTTGTCATTCCTCTGCCTCTGAACTAGTATACCTTTGATCAAATTCTTTGTCACATGTAGACACATCCTATTGACATCTTCATCAAGTAGGTTTCTATCAAAGGACAACTCATGAAGTAGGTTTCCATCTGTTAGGTTCTTATACCAATAGGAGTCATAATTTTTGAATGACTTAGATTAAATCTATAATATGTACATACCTTTGCTTTCTGCAAATGTTTTCCATATTCTCAAAAAAATAAAAAAATGTAAAGAGGGTATGCCCTAAAAGAAAAATCAAAGGGCAAAAAGAATAAAAAAGGTCAGAAAAAAGATGAAAAATGAACCCCAAGAAAAATACCATGAAAGTGAGCAAGTCCAAATGCCACTCCTAGTTACCTTGGATGTAAAATAAAATATTGTGTGCAGCTTGTACTTTATGCCACAATCCATGACAGTCAAAGTGTTTAAACTTGGCCAGTTCATGGTTTAATTCATGTTGATAGATAGAGAATTAAAATATGACCAAACTGTTTAACCTTGGAAAATAATTAGATTAGGTAGAGTAAATAAAAGGAGCTCAACTGTTTAATCTGAGCTCTTAGATGTAATAAGGATAGATTTAGATAGATTTCTATTTGTAAAAGAAAAGGAAAATGTTTTGATAAGGGTTTGCTAGCTTAAGTGTACCCTAATAAAGAGTAGAAAAAATGGTAGGATGAGTAGATGGGCAAGTAGAAGAATGGTTGTTGAATTGTGATGATTATTAGATAAGAGCATAATATTCACTTTCATCATCAAAAGTTCTAAGTATGGGTGAAAATCAAGCATGCATCAAAGTTCGCAAAGTCAAAATGATTAACTTCCCTCACTCATTACATTTTCACCTAACTAATTTCCAAGAAAAAGTCATAAGTACGTAAAATCTTAAGTCAAAGGGGCTCAAAGTATTTCCCTGACTTTTGGAGGGATCGGACCCTTGATCTAATGACTTACAGGTCCTAAGTACTAAAAATCCCCTCATAAATAGTCACCCCCTTCAAATCACTCATTTTCCCAAACAAATCCATTTTCCTAAGAAAAAAAACCATTTTTTCTAAAGAAAAGTCATTTCCCCCTAATAAACCCCTTTTCTAAGGATAACACCTTGTTACCTAGGAAAATTGAATCCCCCCATATAAACCCCTTTCCACTCAAACAACTCATAAAAACCATCTTACCCTAAGTATTTTGTGTATATGAATGAAGTGCACCAATCATGTGTTATACATTAAACTTATGGTAAGAGTGCTTTCCACCTATTTCATATTAACTTTATTATCTAAATCCCTATAAAACCCTTTTTCCCGTATATTTATTAAATCCCTATGTAAAATAACCATACCCTTAGTTTTTATAAAAACTATATTACAACCCCTTACCTCGACAAATCAAATTAATTAATCGATCCACGATTAATTATAGTTAATCCATCTAATTAAATCCTGCCTTAACCATAAACTAATCCCATACCACCGCAATTAACCCATCAGGCCCCTTCCTATTACTCTACGTGCAACTCCGCAACACGATCGCCATCCGATCTCGAGGCCTGCATCCAATGATCATAATCCATTTTGCACGGGCCCCAAAACCAAACTTTACTCACACGAAATGGGATGTTTTCCCTCAGGCCCCCTGTGCTACGTGGCACCCGATGAGTGGAATCGGGCGGCCTTCCCTCAAAACCGCCCATGCCTCATAAACGGTGCGATGGCCCTTCAATACCGCTTCCCTGCCATTTCGATAAACCACCCGTCCATTCATTTAATTGACTTTCACGCCATATTTCGAAATTCTGCCCATTAAACCTTATAACATGAAAACCTATGTTTTCATGGTTTTCTCCCGTTCAACTGTGTAAACCTATGAAACCCTTCAATGCCTCCCTAAACCTTTGCAACATGATTTCACCATCTATTTTCCATCCAAAACTCTACTGCGACCCCTTTCCCAGTCATCCTTGTGCCAGAGAGCCTTCAAGGACCCTTCATGAAGACCTATGTTCTCTTAAATAATATTGAATTTTTTCAGGTTATCAAACTAAGATCAGATCTTGGATAAACAGTTCTGATATTAGTCACAGAACTGGTTTATTCCAAGAATCAACAGAAAACCTCATTCAGAACTTGTGCTCAGAGGATGAGCACAATTATATAAGGAAACAAAGAAGAAGACAACTAAACATAGCATTGACAGTCAAAATAGAGCAACCAGACAAAGAATACAGTTACAAGATAAGTGAACAAAATATGCATGTGCTTAACCTATATCCACTACCTGATGCTGATATACACAAAAATAAAAGAATTTGCCGTTGAATTAGACAGTAAAAACCTAAAATATACAATGAAGGTAAAAGGACACAGTAAAGAACAATAAAAGTGTATCAGGGCTAAAGAGTATTGGTTGAAGACCAAGTCAAGTAAATCAGCTAGTAGTGAAGATAAATTGCAGGGAGGACATTTACAAAGCATAGCATATAGATTCATGTCAAAGTGAAGACAGATGAAAAAACATAATGGTAAAAGTAAAATAGTAAAAGTAAACTTGGATGCAGTAAGGGTTAAACAGAGACGAAAATAATTTCACTAGCAACAATGAAGTTTATCCAAAGTAAAAGTGAAAAACAGTTAAAAGAAATTTGAGGTTAAAAGATGAAATTAGAGCAGAAATGGTACATTCTTAAGAAATTTCCTGTTTAAGTCATAGTTTTGCAGAAACTATTGTACCCAATCCAAGAATTATTTTGAGAAAATGGAGGAGGTTTTGGTTCCTAACAAGCCAATATACAAAAACCTATCTCATGTTTTACATTGTTATTAACAAAAGTGAGATACGTGCATGCCTTCACAACCTATTTTCAGTTTGTGCAAAGTCCTGTTTTTGACATCTTTTTGCAGAGAATATTGTGAACAGCTGGAGCTGGATTTTTGGAAACTGAGAGAGTTTTATCTCAAAAACCTTCTTATCTACAATAACCACTTTCACATTTTACATATCTATCTCATATTGAGATATAAAAGCGTATCATTGGACGTTAAGTTTGTAGAATTTCTAGCGCAAAATGCACAAAGGAAGGAGGCAGTTAGTGACTTGGAAGCCTCATTATCGCTTAAGAGTTGCTATCAAATTAGAATTTCTCTTATTTGTCCCCATAAATCCATAAAAATAATGCCAAGTAGATTCATTAGTTTTGAGTGTCCTTTATTTAAGTTCTATTAATGTAAAACAATTTGAGATATTTGTAAAACCAATCTTGATATTTCTTCAAGATATTTCAGTTTAGAATTAGTATAAATACTTCTTCATTTGAAGTATTTCGGGGTGGATTAAAATATATTTCTGTAGACATTTTATATTGAGCCAAGGAGCTATTATACTCAAGACTGGACTGGTTTTGCTGGATATGAAATAAAGCTAAGGACATTTCATTGGATTCTTGTGCACAGTTGGAACAAATAAGTATTATCTCTTCATGCTTAAATATTGTTTTCTCTTCATGTTATAAATATTCATATGTGTCTCTTATGAAATCTGAAAAGTAAACAAAGAATGATATCTCAGAATTAGCTTAAATGCTCTCCGTTTCAATTGTTTATTTTCTATATGTTTTCTACTAAACTATCTTGGTTTGGGAATTCTTAATTTCTCCCTTACTTCCGTAGTTTACGCCCCCTTTGGTCCATAGTAAAGGATTCTTCATTGCCCTTTGCTACTAATCATCTTTCTTTTCTTCATCTTAATCTCGATTAAGGATTCTTCATTTCCCTTTGCCCTCGTTAAGACTACCCCATCCATTTGAACCTGGAGATTTGATTTTTGTTGTGCTAGCCTACCCTGTGAACTCTTACCTTAGTGATTGATCAGATCCAGTTAAGCCACTCTTGATTGACTCCATAGCCCAATGGCCTGAATACTTGTTCGTCCCATCTATTTTCTTAATTCCACCACCCAATCAAAACAAAACATCATGAGCACTAATAACTAGCCTAAAATCTACCCAAAATAAAGTTAAATTATAAAGAGAGAGCCCTCTCTAGACTTAGGTTGGCTAGAGCCTAGGACTAAAATATTGGTTTGTGGTTACCTCTGAAATTTCTTTCTTTAACCTTAAGAAATTTCTGAGTGATAACATAGTGGTGACTCCACTGGGGAGAACGAACATTTTCTTTAGAATTGTTTTACAGGTTTAGATCTGATCTATGATGGTGGATAGTGATCAGACACACAAAGGTTAAAATCATCCACCTGGTGGCTCCAAATCAATTTCACAATCAACACTCCACTGGAGAAATGAACCTGAAAGAACTGTGTGAAAAGATCAGGCTTTTAACTTGGATTGTTATCCAAGACATTATGTTCTTTCTCATTGATAATTTTTTTCAATGTATATTGTATTTTAGAGAAGATTTTAGATCAATTTTTTATTATTTTCCTTTAAAAGTTGTAGATATAAAGTCTCCTTATATATTTGAACAAGTTTTTTCTAAATCTAATGATGATCATATTCCAATAAAAGAAACTAAAGCAATAAAGACTAATCATACAATCCCTGTACATGTTCCTATACCTTGTAACGTTCCTGATAGATATAGGCCCCTCATGTTACTTGCTACATTCCATGCTTTCCCTAACGATTATCACAAGCACCTCCCTAGGTTTGATGGAGAGAATGGTATCACTGCCCAAAAACATATTCAAGCTTTTGAGAATTATCTTAACTTATTTGAAGTAAATGAAGAGGATTTCAGTATTAGGCTTTTTTCTCTTTCTTTGCAAGACAAAGTCAAGAGTTGGTTCAAAACCTTTCCTGAGGCAAGCATCTCAAATTCTTCCTTGATAAATGGATAATCAAAGTTAATCTGTTTGTGATCATAGAACAATATAATCAGTTAAAAAGACATCCAGATGAAACAATACAACAATTTTCAGGCAGATTTAATCAAATCTATTATTCAATGGCATTAAATATAAGACCTCCCCCTGGTTCAACTCTTTTGCATTATCCAAGAGCATTTGATCCAGAGTAGAATTTCATTTAAGAGAAAGAAACCCCTCAGCACTGGAACAGATGCAGAACATGGTAGTACATGTAGAAGTTAATCTGCATATTAGAAGAGAAAAGTTGAAAGCAGAAGCAGAGGTAAAACTCCACATTTTGGTAAAGAAAATAGAGGAGAGGATACAGAAGATCACCATGAAATATGAACTTTTTGTTCAAAATCACCATGACAGATTTATTTCACAAAAAGAAGAGGTTGATAGCCACGAACAAATTCCTGTTAATTCCATCTACCATAAATCTGAAGATAGAGTTATAGAACCATATGTGGAGAGGCAATCTGCTGATCTAATATGTACATTTGGTGACATTACATATGGTGATGTGCCTAAGTTTGATCACTATAATAATGATTATGTTCCTCAAATCCAGATTAACCTTGCATAGGAATCATAAGCTAATTTGAGGAATAAGGAAGTTCAAGTTCAACAACTTGAAAATAATGATCAGCTTGCTCATTTTAGCTATGAGAATGAGGAGGAAAGTGCAGAAAATTTTTAAATCAGTGAAGGAACTTTACCATTGTGTTTTGCTTCGTTTCAGTTTATCAAAGATAACTTTTATGCAATTAGAAATCAAATGTCAACAAGTTTTGATATTAACCATCTAGAGGGCAATAAAATCATTGTTCAAGACTTCTCATATCTAGATTTTCAGCCCCAAAATGCCATTGAATGTTAGGTTGTAGAAGAAGACTTGGAAGCTATAACATATGATAAATGATCCAAGATAATTCCCTAACATTCTGTTCTAAAGCAGTTCAGTTTTTGAAAGGAAATTTGCATAATCTATATGTAAAAAGGGATGAGTAGTTTTTAGAAAATCATGCAGTTTCATTGGAACCAATAGAAAATAGACGACAACAGTCTCTTCAAGTCTTTCATGACCCAATAGCTGATGTGTTGGATGGCATTTGTAGTCAAAGTCCTTCTCCATTAGCTAACTATGACTTTGAAAAAGGTATTGATACAGACTTGGCTAGGCAACTAGTTTTCTTTCCATTTTCAGAAGAAACATCATCACAAAGCTCATTTGAAAACATGCAGGGTGATAAAGGTGAAGGTATTATTTCAGTTTCATCGCATGCAGGACATACACAATAGATGTATAGTTGTTTGAAACAGTTCAAGAATAGTGTATATATTTTACAAGATCGTTTTGTACAGTTTCTAGAGTCAACAAAGGAAACCAAGAATTTCCTTATCTTCTCAATGGTTGACAAGGTTATATTTGATTTCAGGATCTCAATTTTAACCACCAACAAGCACAAGCACCAAAAGTCACCAATGTATATGATGCTTGAGTGGTTGCATTGGTTGTTTCATTTTACCTAACCAGTAGTTAGAAAGTTGATTAGAGTAAGTAGGTAGGATTTCAGTTTGAATAAATTTAGTTTTCAGCATCAAGTTTATGTTAGATCAGATTTCAGTTTGCAAAAAAGGGTGTAGTTTCAGTTAAAAGTTTTAGTCATAAAGATTATACAATAGGGTATATACATGTGTGGGATTGGACCAATGGATTAGGCTACTAGTCGACGATGTTCTTGAAATTTCACAAAGAAATGTCATCCCCAAGTGGAGCCACTGTTAGGTTCCTATACCAATAGGAGTCATAATTTTTGAATGGCTGAGATTAAATCTATAATATGTAAATACCTTTTCTTTCTACAAATGTTTTCCATATTCTCAAAAAAATTAAAAAATGTAAAGAGGGTATGCCCTAAAAGAAAAATAAAAGGGCGAAAAGAATAAAAAAGGTCAAAAATGAAAAATGAACCCCAAGAAAAAGACCATCAAAGTGAGCAAGTCCAAATGCCACTCCTAGTTACCTTGGATGTAAAATAAAAGATTGTGTGCAGCTTATAATTTATGCCACAATCCATGATAGTCAAAGTGTTTAAACTTGGCTAGTTCATGTTTTAAATTTCATGTTGATAGATAGAGAATTAAAATCTGACCAAACTGTTTAATCTTGACAGATAATTAGATTAGGTAGAGTAAATAAAAGGAGCTCAACTATTTAATCTAAGCCTTTGGATGTAATAAGAATAGATTTAGATAGATTTCTATTTGTAAAAGAAAAGGAAAATGTTTTGATAAGGTTTTTCCAGCTTAAGTGCACCCTAATAAAGAGTAGAAAAATGGTAGGATGAGTAGATGGGTAAGTAGAAGAATGGTTGCAGAATTGTGATGATTGTCAGATAAGAGCATAATATTCACTTCCATCATCAAAAGTTCTAAGTATGGGTGAAAATAAAAAATGCATCAAAGTTCACAAAGTCAAAATGATTAACTTCCCTCACTGATTACATTTTCACTTAACTAATTTCCAAGAAAAAGTCTCAAGTACCTAAAATCTTAAGTCAAAGGGGCTCATAGCATTTCTCTGACTTTTGGAGGGACCGGACCCTAGGCCTAATGGCTTACAGGCCCTAAGTACTAAAAATCCCCTCATAAACAGTCACCCCTTTCAAATCACTCATTTTCCCAAACAAATCCCTTTTCCTAAGAAAAAACACCATTTTTTCTAAAGAAAAGTCATTTCCCCCTAATAAACCCCTTTTTCTAAGGATAACACCTTTTTACCTAGGAAAAGTGAATCCCCCCATATAAACCCCTTTCCACTCAAACAACTCATAAAAACCATCTTACCCTTGGTGGGCTCCAGTATTGTAGCAATAATGCTGCAACTCCTGGGACTCCCTTCTTTACTTTTATCAACCCGGTTGTTCGTAACAAACTTGGAAGCGATGGTGCTTTATGCACAAGTACTAGCTCTTGCCGCAGCTGTCACTTGGTCAGCCGGCACAAGTTCGCTAGGGGCTTTAACCAACTTCTATGAGTTCTCAGAAGAAGCTTTTAAGTGATGAACCGAAGCTAACTCAAAGGGAGCTAATCTACTTGCAAAAAGAAAATGAAAGCCGAAGAGAAATGCAAACCCTAGCAAACCCTAATTCTACCAGCTAGTTCTACTGATGCAAAAATGAGAATGAAAACTACTAAATGAGATGTCGTTGACTTCAAAAAGGGAAAATGCATATGTCTTAGACTACTTTTGTCCTAGAAAGTATCTTTTTGTATTTTCTTGATTAAGTGTCGATTTGCACATGCATATGCTCGAACTGTGCTTTACTGTGCAGAGGTGGATGAAGGAAGAGGAATGCTTGGAAATGGTTGGAAAGGCTCAGAGAGGGTCTAAGGAATCCCTAACACTCTTCCCCAGAGTCTCACAAGGTTTGGATATTAGGAAACCTCACTTGTGAGCTTCTACAGGAAGTCTGCAGGGGTTCTACAAGAAACTTCAGGATTTCTATAGGAAACTCCAGAATTTCTACAGGAAACTTCAGAATTTCTACAGGATGTTTGGAAGTCGGTTTTTAGGAGGTGGATGAGTGAGGGAAGGTGCATGGATGGATCTGGAGGTAGGATAGGGGTCTAAAAATGGCTAAGGACTGGTGGGTGGATCGGTGAAGAGGTGTAGAAGGCTGACTTGGCTTGAAGACGGCTAAGGTAATGATGAGTAAGGAGGTAAGGTTTCATGGACACAAAAGGGTAGATGGGGAAAGGGTAGCCTAGCTATGAGACAGAATAGGAGGCTTAGATGATACTTTGGGAGGATGGATGAAGGAAGAAGATGCCCTGCACGGTGGGCCTTGATCAAATCAACAAAGACCTGCAAATGATCCAATCCTAAACTAGTCTAGTCTAACCATCAACAACATAAATGAGCAGCAACTTTATTTGGGAAGAAAACCTTGTGCATCATCTATGTAAAGAAACATTTCATATGTCCAACCCCATGAATAATCTCTGCAAATAAAACAAGCACACTAAAATATTGCATAAACAAGCAAACTAGTGTTTTTGTGAGGCAACATTGTTTCCTCAATTCCAACCCGAAATCCAATAAGGCCGAGGTGAAACCAGGAGTGTGGTTGTCTCTTTTTCTTGGAAATCTTGCTATTATTATCCTACCAAAACACTTGAACCAAATTCATTCATAAACAGTGATCTATTCCAGCAACATAACAAAATCTACTTAACAGAAATGTGTTCAAATGCATAAAGAAAAAAACAGTGATACGTAAAGGAAAAGTAACAATACAGAAAGGAGGTCCTAGGCTCTCAGGTTGGGCCCAACCCTGAGAGCTTTGGCTCCTATGAAAAACTCAGATTTGATAGAAAACCAAACTGCTTCTCATTATCCAAAAAGAATCATAACAGTCATGCCAAAAATGGCTACAAAGGAACAAAATAAAGCTGCATCACTGAGGTGCAAAGTACACAATAGTTTCAAAAGTGTTTTTATGAAGGCTAAGGCCTCAACATTTATAGATCACGAGGGACCTAGCTGGCCTCCTCAATATGTGGAACTCGACTATCAAACTGTGAGTCAAACAGTCCCTTTCTAAATGCTGATTGCTGCCTTCTAGATTCGGTTTGGTGCTCTTTGGAGCTCGGATTTGGAGGTGAAGATCCCGAGGAAGGGTCTTTGAATGCCATAGGCACCCCTCCTTCAAGTCCTCACTTCAGACTTGGCTGCCTTATAGCTCATGATTGCTTTGACTTTGCTCCAATATATGTCAAAAACTTGAAATAGACACGTGTTAACCACCTAGGAAAATTAACTTCCCTTATTCGTACAAAAGACACGAACATACTAAAAATGATGCATAAACTATAGAAATGATGGATTTGAACAAGG